>MU119217.1:269649-478414 GCA_014904845.1 Acephala macrosclerotiorum
GCAAATATTAATAAAAAAATTTAATTTTTTTCTTTAAAGATTCTCAATATTAATGCAGCGTTAAAAATAAAAATTTTAAGTTTTTTTTATTAATAATTCTTTTTTAAAATTAAATTAAAAAAAAATCTCATATAAATTTATAATAGAAAACTTTTAATCTTTAATTTAAAAAAATAATTACTAATAGAAATTTTTAATTTTTTAATTTCTAAGTATATATTGCTTAAAAGTATTCTTTGTAATTTTTGCAAATTATTTTATTAATTTCTTTTGATATAATTTATAAATATATAAAAAATATTTAAAAAATATAATTAAAATTTATTAAATAAAATATTTATAAAATATTTTTAATTTTAAATCAAATTATACTTTCATATATTGAGAAGTTAAAATAAAAAAGCTTTTATAATTATATAAATTTTTGGTTGAATAATATTTAATTTTATAAAGTGGCCGACTTTAGAAAGTGGCCGATTAATAGGGGGTTTGACTTAGTGTCGACGACGGACAGAAAAAAAGCAAAGGCTATAAGAGTTTTGATTGATTGATTGATTGATTGATTGATTGATTGATTGATTGATTGATTGATTGATTGGTTGGTTTGGTTGGTTGGTTGAGGACGAAGCGGCTCAGCCCAGAGCCTTCACGCGAGATACTTGCTAAACCACTCGATTCCCTGCTTTTCAGCCTCATCCATAGCCTTCCGATCCTTCTCGGAAGACCAGTCGCTCCTCAGCGCGAACCCATGAATCTGTTCCTCATAGATCCTCAATTCGTGGGGAAGGTCTGTCTTCTTGGCCATCAGATCTTGAATCTGGCCAACAGTTCCATTGTCCAAAAGACTGTCCTTGTCACCAACAGCCAAGCTAAGGGGCTTCTTCACAGGCTCGAAATCGCCTGGTACAGCAACAAGTGACGGGTGGCAGGCATAGGCAGCATCAACCTCGCCATGAGCTGCGAGAACCGCGTATCTTCCTCCCCAGCAGAAACCAATTGCTCCAACCTTTCCGGTTCCAGGAATTTGTCGAACAGCATTGATAAAAGAATCAATGAGTGGCTTGCTGACTGCTTCGCGGTGCTTAACCAACCATGGTGGTAGAGTGGTGCCAACAATTCCAGTGTTCTTCGTTTTGTCGATCATAGAGAGTTGTTCGCGCGCTTTGAGAGGTGGTTCGACAGAGTTGAGAAACTCAACTGGAAGTGAGTCTCCCTGGTGCACGTCGGGAACGTAGCAGTAGAAACCAGCTTTAGCGTAGTTGTCTGCTAAGAGCCTTACATTCTTGAACTCCCACCCAAAAACTAGAGATGTTCAATTATTGTTCATGATCAGAGAATGGCACGACTTACTGTCGACAAGGAACACAATGGATTTTGCCTTGGATCTATCTTTTGGAGCGGCGACGTAAGTTTGAAGACTGTCAATCGTTTCGATCTTGCCAGTAGGAGTGCCTTCATGAACCTTCAGATCATCAGCTCGTGTTGAAGAACCATGATAATTGTCCACAAACCTTGCCAGACAGGCAGCATTCGCTCATTCCAACTCCAGTTGACATCGTGATGTATTACCGTAGTTGAATTTCAAAAACTTCAAAGGTGAATGAGGAGAAACCAAATGCAATACAATGTATAAGAGTTGATCAAAGTAGAAAATTATACCCCGCTGATGGGTCTATATGCTGTTATAACATGAAGGGGAGGTCTCCGGAGGTATGACGTTTATAGTTAACTACCCAGACTAGTGCTATCAACTGCCGCGGAAAAGACGCCACTCAATCAGGATGATAGGTACATTCGACGAGGTGTCCATTTTAAGGTAGGAAGGGCCGGGCCACTGACTTTCCCAGACCGGTCAACTAGAACCTGAGCTATCCGTTGATTTACTGCGGTATTTGAAGTCAAAAAGTCGAGCAAGCGCCTCGACAGAAAGGGTATCAATTTTCCTAAAGTAGCAGTTCTAGCATTTCATCCACCATCTGTTACGCCTACTTTTACAATATCGCCTACCCTAATCGTTGGATATTGACTGTCTTTTGTTGCGCTTTTCGTTGGTATGTGACACATATGAGAACCAAAAAATATCTTTGAATCAAACCTGCGGGTCTTCGCCAAAGTAACAAACGGCTCCTCGTTCTTCTGAGCAGTATCCTGGTCAATACAGATCATATGGCAACGCCGACACGAACCCAGCATTTCGAAATTCTGTTTTCCAATCCAGAGGGACGACCAATGGTCCTCGGAGTATGGTTGTGGGTCATCAGATGTGCCCAAGACAATGTTCGCACGAAAGACGGAAGCAGATGCGGGTTTCCCACCGGATCTGACGATTTCAGCATTCAAAGCATCTAAGCTTGCTCTGTTGATTGCAAGAATTGGGCTTTCATTGGAGAGTAAGATTGGTCGTTTCCGAGGCTCGCTGTCTGAGTCTGGTGGGGTTAGAGGAGCAAACGCTCCAGGGACGTGAAGCTCATCATTTGAGCTCTTCTTTGGCCGTTGATGCTTTTGCATGTGAGCTTTGGAGTGCCTTGTGCTGAAACCCGAACCTCCAGCTGGAAATCGAGCAAGCGTGCAAGGTACGCCAAGAAGGTCGGAGAAGAAGCTAGTAACTTCTTGTTCGACATAGATCTGTGCCACAATAGCGTCGCCGCACACACGGGATGGTAAAGACTTCCCTCCGTCTATCGATGTATAGAACGATGGATCTGCCGACAAAGGAACTGCTATCCCCCGACGTGGCAAGCTGGGCTTCGACTCATGGAATTCAATACGAAGAATACCCTTCGCAAAATCGAGAGATGGTCGGATAAGGGCTAGGTGTGGATGACGCTTCTGACTTAATGCCTGGCCAGTGCCTTGGTGTACGAGACACCACTCTCTATCCCAGGCCAAACCCTCTGGTCTTACCTCCCAGTCAGTGCCTGGAGGTATGATGAAGCCACCGCAGCTTTTTATCGGGTAGATGGTCAAGCTTTCAACGAAAAGTTGGTTGTTAGGAGTGGTATTGCTCGATAAATGTTCGACTATGTCTGGGACTGTGGCCTCATCGTAAAATTCCCTGACAAATGAGACGAATGCTTGAACGTCACTTATCGTGCTCATTGAACCTAAGCTGGCACGAATGACACCGGTGACCTTGCCGGCATATATGTCTGTTTCAGCGCCACACCTGAAGCCAGCTGAGAAATTATTTCTCATCTCCCAAGGTTCAAGCTCGAGACATGCAGCTACACCCCCTGGATTGCAAAGACCTCCACTTCTGATGTGGAATTTTCGAACCGAAGCGAGCCTCTCAAACTCGGTGTTGCTGATCCAGGCTCCATGACTATTCTTCAAGTTGAAGGCGACGATTGGGCCTTGCATTTGGGCGGCATACTTAGACAGAAAGCTCGTTGAATGAATTACGCATACAGGTTCGCCATTTCCGTGCCGTAATTGAGATAAACCATCGAACAATTTCCGCGCCAGGAATGTTGTGTGCCGGGCGACCTGATCCATGGATCCATACAACTTCCAATGAACTTCCAGTGCAGCATCTAGAGCCAGAATACTGTGAATAGCTAATGTCCCGTCTTCCAGGCGATCGTGGAGGGTTTGGCTCTTGGGAGCATGCCATTGCTCTTTATTGCACAATACCACGTCAACGGTACCACCACCAAAGTACTTCCTCCCTTGTAGAATGGCACCTGATTCCTTTCGGACAATCAAAGCACCAAGATCAGGAAAGCCGAAGATCTTGTAGAAGCTTAGGACAGTGAAGTCTGGTGCCGTGCTTGCATCACTCAAATCCAGGGCCGAAGTAGAGACAAATGCTGACGCATCGAGGAGCGTGTATGTAACTCTATTCGTAGTGCTCATCTCTCGGACTCTCTTGGACCACGAAAGGGGTAATCGTCGGCCGTCCATGTTCGACTGTGCTGGGTACGCGAAAAGGCCCACATCCGAGTGGCTTTCTTCAACCAAAGACTGTTGACCAGAGAGCCATTGGTCAACAACCTCGTCATCCAGACATCGGCTCGAACTGGCATTTTCTCGTACGCCGACGAGACTTGTATGCGAATCTTTGTGGTAGCCATAGTTAAAACCTCCATCGCTCTCCCTGAAAGCATCCATTACCAATTTTATTCCGGCTGTGGCATTGGCAACAAAAACAAGGTCGAAGTCTTCTGGATCTGCGTTGAAGAAGCGTAAGACTTTGAGACGAATATCCTCAATCCGGTTGGTCGACAGTTGGGACGAGGCCGAAGCTGAGTGAGGATTACCATAGAGATTCGATATCATATCTGTAGCGAACTTCTCCATGAGCGATTTGGCATAGAGCGTCGTGCCGGCATGGTCGAGGTATATCGCATCTAAAACCTATATATCAGCATCTGTTTCAGTTATATCTTAGAGTAGATGTACCCTGGAGCATGGGATATTCTGCCTCCCGAAAAGCCTCGACATTGCTATTGTATCCATCCTCCATGGCAACTGGAATTGAGAATGCTGGTCATTCAAGGTGGTTCCTGGATGTTTCCTCTACCAAAAGAGAATAACATGGACCACAGGGAATGATTTTTAAGCATCATTCACCTCCTTCCACAACAAAGCTTAGAAGAGATTGTCTCCGTTGCGGCAAGAGTGGAAGAGTGGCGGTCCCCGTTCCTCAACTCTTATCCCGTACAACGGAGCTCGCCTGATCACGTGTCTTTGTGATAGGGAAAATATACCTCGGAATTAAGGCTTCAAAATAGTCGCGAGAAATAATTTTCAGTCGTAACTGGAGAGTGTTGACAACATCATCAATCACTATTCACCATGTTACGGCCACGACTACCTCGAATAGGGCTTGCCCTTCGGTCTTTCCGAAGGTCTATTCACAATGTTCCACCTCTTAGCCACAATTTCACGGAGGGTGTTCCTGGACTATTATCTCCCGCCGGCTTCGATATGGCATGGACTCAATACCAGAGTCTGATGTGCCAGAAACTCACTGATCTCACGGCTGGTAAGTCGAGCTCATTATCGACTTATTTTATGCTACTCAATTGCAATTGGGGCAGTACCCCGACTCAGCGTCTGCTCCAAGATGAATTCGAAGCATCCTCACTAATATCGTACTTGCAGGAGGACCATGGGAGAACAGCCCAACCAAAGATGTAGCGATCTACTATTCCCGCGACCCCAATTCCGCCCCAATTTTCAACTATGCCTCCATGGCCCATAACAACCACTTCTTTTTCAAATGCCTCTCTCCAAACCCTCCCGAGATGCCTTTAGCCCTCAAAGAAGAGCTCGAAAAGTCCTTCGGCTCAACCGAAACTCTACGACGCGAAATGGTTGTCACAGCTAGCTCCATGTTCGGACCAGGATTCGTATGGCTGGTGAAGGACAGGTCAAGAAAGTACAAGATTCTATGCACGTATTTGGCTGGATCGCCGTATCCAGGAGCACATTACAGAAGACAGCCTGTCGATGTGAACACTGGGGAAGGATCAGGGACAGAAGCGTATAAGAGAATGGCTAGCGGAGCACCCACAAATACTGTTGGTGCCCATGGTGTGCATGCTTCGAGTCCAAAACTTGCACCGGGGGGTATCGACATAACTCCTGTACTGTGCATCAATACGTGGGAGCACGTGTATTTGCCTGACTACGGTATTGGAGCGAATGGAGCTGGGGGTAAGAGAGAATTTGCAGAGAGTTGGTGGTATTCTGTGGATTGGAATGTGGTGGCCACCAATGCGGATATTAAGTCGGGTATGACGATGGTCCGTTGAAAACCTGGGTGGGGAGGATAAAATGATTGTAGCATATTGGGACCATGAGCTGGCGTTCAGGCATACGTCCGTATGATGAGTATGTACAATAGTGTACGAGAAAACTCGGAAGATCCGAAGATAGCATGGAGGTATTGTATATCAAGAAACCAATCCTATTGAGTATACACACCCTAAACCTTCGAGATCTTCTATCTTGTGTTGCCAAGTGGCTCATGATATTTAGTCCCACTTTATGGACATCGTATTAAGAGGACGTAGCAGCCACCGATCATTGAATTCTTGGCTGACCACCCTCTAACGTACATGCACGCATGCAAAGAAGTATCGAATGTTGGGGGAGCTTGGGTTCACCGCTGGTGAAGTGAGAGAGTTGTATTCATCTAGAAATGCACAGGAAAGAAGTGTAGGTGCTTGGGAGCAAGTGCTCACGAGAATCTTCAATCTCTCTTAAAGTAGAATCCGGAAGGTGGACTTCACAGTTGTGCAGACATCACAGCGAAGTCAAGTTGGAAAGCTTTGTTCGGTATCATTTTATTCATTAACTATTCCAGTCCATAAAGGAGTGTTCTAATCCCATTCCATCACAACCCTCTTCGACCTCAAGTGAAGGGTGGGTATTTCAACCTGTAACGCCCAAATATGCCGCCTACTGAAGTATCATCATAAAAACCAATGCTGCTCGCTATCATAAATCAAAAGCAAACGTTGATGAAAATCCTCCTAAAAAGAATGGGTGACATCACCACTTTCATTGCCCTTTTTCATCCTGTTGTTCGAACTTGTATGACTGAATGGCTAGATTGCTGAAAGGATTTATATCATGTTCCCGTTCACATTGACCTCATAACCTTCACTCTTCTGCTTCAACGCCTTAGCGAGCATCAACTCTCGCATCCAATCGATTCTCTCATCCCTCGACTTCACAGCAAAATAATGCGTCTTCGCCTTCGCACCAGTATCCTTCTCATCGGAACTGTTATCTTTCTTTCTCAACTTTTGTCCCTTGTCAATCGCCGCAGGAATGAGTTGGAACGCAAATGCCGCTTCGTCTTTCTTGCTCTTGTCTCCAAGCGAGATGTTCATCGCTTTGAATGCAGCATTAAGCTTGCTTCCTGACGCGAGGGAAGAGCAGGCGATGGCATAGTCATCGACATCAATGTACTCGAGGGTCTCGAGTGCGCGTGCGTCTTTGTGCATAGAGAGACGTGTGCCCTTGAGCGTGAAGTGGTGCTCGTGCCATTCATGACGAAGCATTCTGGTCTTGCGCTTCTTCATCCATCCAGCGTGGGCAATGTCATCTGCAGTACGTTGAGCTGGCTCCTGGACGGGAGACCAAGGATAGGCATTGGGGTTGGAATTTTGACGGTAGTGGGTGGGAGGTTGAGTTTGATCAGGGCTGAATCTTGTCTGGGTTGGGGGAGCGGTTGAGACATTCTCGTCGACGCGGGGCATGGCGAAGGAGGGACGACGAGCTGAGGCTCTAGACTGGGTTCGTTGGGGTGGTGCTACCGGTGCTGGTGCGTTGCGGTAAGACATGTTGGGTGGAACAGATTGAGACGCGTCTCGTGCTACTGGGCCGAGTGGGACTGCAGTTACCGGAATGTCCATCTCAGAGAAGGGGGTACCGAAGCGGTAGACTGCAGTGGATGGAGATTGGGTTGCGTTGCGAAGATCTGGAGACATGGCCTCGACGCGCTCCATACGGTATGGAGAGAAAGCTTGTGCGCTCGCGGATCGTGGAGGTGGCGCTGGACGAGGAGGTGGGATTGCAAGTCTTGGGAGACCACGAAGGCCAGCAACAGGGGCCTGAGCGGGAGCATGTCCAACATGAGGCGTCTGGAGAGCTGGGAACATCTCATATGGAGGAGTTGGTGGCTCTTCGGACGTCCACATTACCTGTTGAGGGTCCATGTGCTGAAATTTGATGAACTGCTTGACATTCTCTTGAGGATCGCGAGACTGGACATTTCGAAGGCTTGCTTCTTCCAAGTGACGCAAGGCGGGGACAGGACCAGGACCAAGGACATCTGAAGAGGCGACAACAGATGGAACTGCCTCGGAGACAGGTCGGTTCATGTCAATGGCCTCAGCAGTAAGTGGGTTTCCTGGATCGCCAGCAATCCATATGGAACCACCATTTGGGGTGAGTGGGTGCTCCTTCTTGAAGTTGTCGATGAGTCGTCGTTGCTTTCGCCATTTCGAGCAGTTTTCACCTTTAGCACACTTGTGTGGCTTAGGCATGATTTGCTCAATGCCAACAATAGAGACAGACTCAAGAGGTGAGATGATATCTTCGTGGCTGCGCTTTCGGTGTCGTCTCTTAGACTTATGTCGCCTGGGCTGCTCATCTGAACCACAGTCGGCGGAATCGTCTCGTTTTCTTGAGCCTTCCCTCCTCCGCGAGCCTTCTCTTCTCCTTGAACCATCTCTCCTTGCTGAGCCTCCACGTCTTCTCGAACCATCTCTTCTTCTCGATGAATGTCTTGGCAGGCGATCTACACTAGGCGATGCGACCTCTTCGATTGGTGTAGGAGGCGCCGGTGTGCTTGGCTTGCTGTCCCTGAGGACATGGATCTCATTCCAGACCTTTGTGCGTTGCCCGAATGACTGTATATCAAGCTCTCGGAGGTCTTCGAACTTTAGGGTGATGAGGATGGCACCGGAAATATCATTCTCCTCGAACTTCTCAACGATCGATGGCTCAAAGCCCGCGTTATACATCCATCTTGCAACTTGTCTTGGTGTCCATAGAGCAATCTCACTCGGATTTTCGTGCTCGACAGCGTCTGTTAATGTGCTGAGATGGCGATGCTGGCGACTTGGGACATCTGGGATTCTGGTTGTGCTCATTGCCATTGCTGCTCTTTGTATACTGCTCGGTCTTGGTGTCATTGGAGACATTGCAAGCTCGGTATACTCGTCGTCATCTATCTCGATTGAGGAGTCGACGGAACTCCGGAAGAGATGAGGACCTCTTGGTCCTTCAACGGCCGGCTTCGTTGATATATCGAAACTAAAGCCCTCGAACTCATTCTGGGTTGGACTCGGTGTGTGTACCTCTTCGAATGAGGATAATGTCCGCTCACTCTGTCTCCCACTCTTTAATATCGTCAGCAGATGAAAGCCAAGGACGGTTGGATTTACTCACTGAGTTAACACTTAACCGTGGTGAATTGCTTTCTTCTACATCGCTATCCTCGAAGTCTGTGTCGAACATCTCCGTCGCATCAGATACAGGTCGTGGCGCCAGCGCCTTCATGTTAAAGAACGCATCGATGGGCTGTCCCTTTTGGAACATCTCCACGCGAGGATCGATAGGTGTTTGTGGTGAGTAGTTAGGCTGGCTAACAGTCAATACTGGAACTCAAAAGGATCTCTCTGGACACCAAGGACTTACCATATTGCCTGATATATGGTGGGGTATCTTTGAGCGAAGGAAGTGCTAGACTGCTAGCTTTTACCGTTGCCGGTCACCTCTACAGAGTATGATATTGAGTACAGTACGACGATGAGGTAAGAAATCGCTGATAATCAAAGTAGCACGTCACAAAAAGTCAGAAGCATCAAAAAGGAAGGCTATGAGGATGCCAGCGCCTACGAGAGTATATGTATTGAGCTCAACCGCTGAGGGCTTCGTCGTCAAAGCGCCAATGGTCAGCATGATGCCGGTACAGGAGGTCTGCAATGTGACCTGTGCTTAGTGTTCTGCAGGACTATTCTTGACAGTATTCAGCGGCTTCTTCCTCTGTTGGTTGGAGGAGCAGTGGTTCGTGCTTCGCTGCAGAGAGAAATGACCCCATGTTGCAGCATCCCACCAATAAGAGAACACTAGCTGCAGGCGAAGAGACAGGAATGCAGGCTGTACCAATTGCGATGCAGGATCCCTTTTGGATTTTCCATGGTTGAAGCTAGCTTGCCTATGATTGGGCACATTTATAGATGCTAACCGCCGGGCCTACCTTTGTCTCAACCTTCTGCTGACAACGATTCGCCAATGCTGAGGAATGCAGCCTTTCTCGAAAGATGACGGACTCGGTGCGACGGGACGAGAAGACCCTCGATGGCTTTAATCCGCCGTAACCGAAGGACACCTCTCTCAAGCTCTGTTTCATGAAGCCAATGATGCTGTGAATAGGCCCTCGAACTCGAGAAACCCCATTTCTTGCAATTGCGATCAACGAAGGGAGCGGCCCGGTGATCTCAAGGGACGGTGAAGACGGTCTGCGGAGAGGGAGGGGATCGGCTGTATCCGCTGCCAACAGCAGAGACCGCCAGATGGGCATGAGTACAGTTTGTGGGTATTTGGCAGTTATTGTGGGGCAGAGTCCAGCCAACCTGCAAGAACTGTGGTTGAATACAGTGTTCTGCGGGAGCATCACGACGGCAGTAAGATTGTTCACAGACAATGCTACACCTTCAGGGATCAATTCATCCAATATGCAAGATATCCTAGATGCCGTTCTGTGCGTTCCCGCCCCCATCTCAGTGGCCCAAAACGTAGCCTGTGGCGTTTGCAGGCGAGCCGGAACAGCCATGAGTGATAGTTGTACGAGAGATGTCAAATCTCAACGACGCTGCATCTCGATTCTCGACATCTTAGACCTCAATGGCTTTGTCCAATATTCTCGATGTTCGAATGAATTCACATCATTGAAATGAACAAGTTTCACTCGCCATCGGTGCAAGACTTTTCCGGTCACGATGGCCTCATCTTCAATGCGAGGATTGTTCAAGCTGAAAGTCCACATGACAAAGATATTGGGCCGCCACGGCCGTAAATCCTCACAAATCCATGTATTAGTACAAAACGAACCATTATTCGTACCGGCGGAGACCATACGGACGTACTACCTGAACATTCGTCCGAGATACGCTCAACGGCTTCTCCAGGTCTTAGATTATGCTCCGACCAATGTCTGAGCAAGAACGCACTCACACTAGTCTCACATGACTGAAAGCTCATGCGAGATCCCTTGATGCAACCCTTCATGAGATAGATCGCTCCAAGGGAATATGTAATGTTTCACGAATCTGAGGCCTAGAGGGGCAAAAGGGGGGCATCACGATGTTTTCAAGAGTTTGCGAGTATCGAATCGCAGGGCTGGGAGCCACAATCTTCAGCAAGCACCCAAGGAGCCCAACCGGGATTGTGGAGAAACGGCAGGTCGCATCCTCAACAGCCAGCTCGTTTCTTGAAAGTCAAATATGACAGAATCGAGTCCGGGTCGCATTGCTGTTCCATGTCGATTCACATATTTTTTGGAATTCCTAGACGAGTCTTGAAATGAGGACCAAGCTTTTCGCGTGAAGCGGTCGATTCTGATATTTGAATTTCGAGATTTGCTAAGCAAGCCAGGCGAGGCGTTCTTGAAAATCAGATCCGCACCTAGATCCCGCACCCGCAACCAAACTTTAAGCCTGCCGTTTGACGGTCTCGTTTTTCGAACTTTGCCCATTGCGACGATTTTAAGCGAGAAGCCCTTGACCAGCGCTCACTATTACAATTATCAAGGAGCATCATGACATATGATCCCCGATTCCCGCCATGAACGAGATCCGCTCTCTGCGGGACAATGAATTGCTGGGTTGAGCAAGGCATTAAACGAAATCTTCATTGTGTGCGCAAGAGTGCACTATGGGTACTCCGTGGCGTATGCGTGCATGATCGATCCTCCGTCGATGAGACATGGAGGAGCGACTTCGCTCGATCATACTATTACCATGGTACGCAAGGAGCGCATGCTGCCGGAAATCAGCCCGCTCGGAAAGCCTCAATGGGAGTCCAACAGTTGGGCAGAAAATTAACCATCGAAAAGCACATGACAGCGTGTGGGGGAGTTCGAGGACTCGAGAAGCAGAGTGAGACTAATTTGCCAACATTGCTCATGGCCAATGTGCAAAAATAGATCTGCATCGGGCGGTTATTGTCACAATTGGCGCCCGCGGTCACGCACAGGAAAGGGACAAAATTAGCATTCAATAGTTCCAATGTCCCTTAACGACCTGCATTGGGAACAATTATGTTGCTTTAAATAACGAAGGCGGTCAGAGTGGTGGTCGTTATCGTGCTGCATGAAATATGCCACATGGACCAGGATCGCGTGCGGTTGCAGGTGCGGGGAGAAAGGAGAGGGCACTCATTGGCCTGAGCGAGAGAACATGGCCTGCTGGAGATTGCGGCAAGCCCTGCTGAGCGAGGGTGGGCTAGGATCATTTACAGGGAGCACAATGCACGATGAGGCCTGCCACCGTCGCTCATCCATGCCTTCCGCTCCCTGTTGGCTCCCGTGCTGCCGCACTTCACGGGCTAAAGTTCGCTTCATCACAACGTTCCTCCAACGTCAACCACTCATCACCCACGCCAGACTCGACTCATTCGAGGACGACCGGGGCATGGCACCCACGACGCGGCAGACGAGACGAGACGAGGCTGGAAGCCAGACTGGAGGCCTTGCATCGCGTGATGAGGGGGCTTGACGACAGACATTGCCCCTCCTGAGTGGTCGAAGGACCGACCAATCTCAGGTTGACCGCCCTTTTGCGCGATACGATTCGAGGGAACGCGAGATACGAAATTTCGAGGATCTGCTGCTTTCGGGCCCGGAGGCTTTTGCATTTGCATTTGCATTTGCATTTGCATTTCGCGCGACTGACGAGAGAGGCTTCCCCTCACCGCCGACGTCGCTTTCCTAATCTGGGCCGTTGCCAGGGTTTTGCACCAGCTCTTGCCAGGACGGAGTTGGCTCCTCCACTCGGCACAAGATTGACTCGAGCTGGCTCAAACTCTGCAAACCACCGCGAGGAAGGGAGAAAAGCTGGCCCGGCACGCGGCTTCGAAGACCGGCCCACGGCTCGGACAACCGTCGAGCTCTCGACATGCAGACGAAGCTCGAGGGAAGCTTCTGCAGCGAACTATCCGCACTCACGCGGCCACCCGCCCGTGGAAGAAAGAAAGCCCTCAGAGAAGGTCCGTGAGAGCTTTTGACGAGTATGCAGGTAAGCAGTGCGAATTGATTGACGGCAGCAGGGTAGCTATCGAGTTGCAGATGGCCCTGCAGAACGCATGGGCCAGCTATTTCAAGGATAGGAGGGGACCCTGACGGCAGAGAGAAAGCCACCGCTATCCGGCAGGCGATCCCACACCCTGATCGTTCAAAATACTCAAATCATCCTCCTGTGAGGCTGTGAGGCGACCACGCTAGAGGGGTTCTTGAGCTACTTTGGGCCTTGACTCCTCGTCGTGGAGCTGGGATATCTGCGCGCGGCCAATGGCAGGACGAAGATGGAAGTCTGCATGCATGAGGCGCCTCTCGAAAATAGCCCCTCTCCTGCCATCGTTGGTTGTCTTCGTTCCCACTGGCTAGCCACAGTTTTCTCCGGCCTCGATCCCCTGTACAATACTTCTACTGGTGTGGTGCCCGATATGGAGCCAACCAACGTTGGCCTTTCTGCCCGCAGATATTCGCTTTTTCGAGTCCTGTCTTCTTGCTGGCTAAGACCTGGTTTCTCCTCAGTCACTTCCTAGCCAGTTTAACGGTACCACACGACAACCCTACACTAGCCCTGGTAATAGCCCACCTTCCCAGATGGACCAACTGATCTAGCCGCACGTGTGCATGCGGGCTCAGGGAGCAATAGGCGGTTTTTTGGGCTCGGCAGGAATAGCATCATCTCATTTGATGTCCAGAAATAGAACTCTGGATAATCGATGGCTTGAGCTGCATTCTGCAGAGCTCTCATATATAGATATCTAACACACAGCTTCAAGCAATTCTAGCGCTACGAGAATTGAAGGCCATTAGTGTGTCCCTCTCTCCCATCGCCGTCCTTATCCTCTCCGCCGCCCCTCTCCTCAACCTCACTCTCGAGTATCAAAGTTAAGCTGGACTTGCTTTGACCCGCCATTCATTAATAAATTAATTGGTCCCCTGGTCTCGCCAATAATCGACTCGGCACATCCCAGTCTCTCATCGCCGCAATATCGCACCAAAAGGTACCTCAACCCGGATCCGCTTGGCTCGAGTCACGCCTGCCCCCACCATTTGCATGCGAGGTACAAATGTCAACACAACCCCCCAATCCACAATTGATGGGCAGAACGAACGTCGCTATGGCGGTCGCTCAACCAAAGCCAAAGCCGGCTTCAAAGGCCAATACGACACCGAAAGGAAAGATGCAAATGCACAGACGGTCGCGTACAGGTTTGTTGGATTTTCCCTTGTTAAATTCCGGTCCTGTTTCCTTGCCATCGCTTCGACTTAGAGCTCTTCCTGACTGAACAACATCTTAAGGTTGCTACACATGCCGACTACGAAGAAAGAAGTGCGACGAAGGTTCCCCTTCATGCACTGCTTGCAAACACCTTGGCCTTCGATGCGAATACAAACGGCCTATGTGGTGGAGCAACAATGACCAACGCCGGCTGCAAAAAGACAATATCAAGATGATCATTAAGAGGAAGAAGTTGACCGAGAAGACAACTTCCTCTGCGACAACACAAGTCATGACACCTGGCTCAGAAACACCGCCTGGACTTTCTCATTCTCTTCCCACCTCGGCAACATTTTCTGATCCCCTAGATCGCACTCGGTCCGCTTCAGTCGATTCACAATTATCACTTTTCGACTTCAATGCGCCTCCGCATATTGCCGACTACACCGCGTACAATGCGCAAATGCACTCCTCACATTCGCAATATGCATCAATGTACCCCGAATTTTCACCCTACGAAATCGATGTCAAGACGGAAAGGCAAATGTACATCAATGACAATTTGACACGGCGCGAATCTACGATTTCGACATTCAGCACTTATCATCCGCCACCACCTCCCGAAGCAATGCTCCCATCATTTCCAGTCGACAATGAGTGGGAAGGCGCCATATACACCGATCGCAGAGAATCACTCGCGGAAGAAACATTAAACACCAACCTCTTCGATTTCTCACATGGCCATCCCTCAACTGTTCGCCAAGTCGCCATTGAGCTCGACGAGGGCGATCAACGGTTACTCGACCACTTCATCTCAGATGTTCTGCCTTCAGTATTCCCCATTCTTGAAACAAATCAACATGGCTCTGCCCGTACCGATTACGTCCTCCCCGCTCTCTCGGACAACAAATGCTACCTGCACTGCTGTCTCAGCATAGCCGCGCAGCATTGCAAAGCCACAATGAACATCCAGGGGGAGCAAATTGACAACGATATCATGCGCCACCGTTATGCAACAATTTCAGAACTCTGCGAGGCTCTCAATCGCGATACCAATCATTCGGAAATTCTCGAGGCAACACTCGGCATGATTTTCTTCCAATTCTCAGTAGGCAGATTCGACGATTCCCTGCCGGACATCCCATGGCACCAGCATTTCCAAGCCGCGATCTCCCTCGTACAGAAGCTTGAGCTCAGTCGTGCAGTTTCCGAATCACATGATCTCATCCCATTCAACATGACCCTCACAGCCTGGATCGACATTCTAGGATCAACCATCCAAGGCCGTGCTCCAACTTTCGCCCACACGTACAGGGAAAAGCACTTGTCACAGACAAATTCATCTCTTGGACTTCGTGAACTTATGGGTTGCGAAGACCGAGTCATGTACCTGATCTCTGAGATTGCCTGTTTAGAGGCACTCAAGAAGGACGGCATGGATGATATTGCGCTCTGCCAACATGTTCACGCACTCGGTGACCAAATCGGCCTGACGGAGATTGGAGAACTTGGACCAAAAATCCCATTCAATGCGAACGGCGTCTTGAGCCCCAAGCAATTGAGCAAGAACATCACTGCTGCATTCAGAATCGCTGCCAGAATCTACCTGTGCAGCCTCGTCCCAGGCTTCACCCCCAGCCAAGCGAGCTGTGTTGGTTTGGTCTCAAAACTTACTCAGGTCCTGGAATTCATTCCTTCTGGTCAATCCGGGTTCGATCGCAGTCTCGTCTGGGTCTACCTCATCGGAGGCTCCGTCAGCACAATCGATTCACCATTCCGCTCATTCTTCGAGGAGCGACTGATGGGTTTGGGCGAGCTTGCGAACTTCGGAAGTTTCGGCCGCGTTGCCTGCCTCCTGAAGGAAGTTTGGGGACACGTCGATGGGCGCTTAAGTCCTGGGGGTGGTGAAGCACATTACGTTTCCTGGCGAGACGTGATGCAGATGAAGGGTTGGGATTTCTTGTTGATCTAGAAATTTCCTGGCTTAGAGTTCTCGACTGGCTTGAGAACTTCTACAAACTTCAACACACAATCTGCATTGTGCTTTTTTGATACTAGGTATCAAAATTCTTCACTTCACCTCGGACGTCGAGCGCCCCATTGATAGAGTCCTGGAGACAATTGATTCACGCATTGGGGTTTACTGTTTGATCAGGGGATTGGAGCATTGCGAAACAGCGGGCTATCTGGATACACCAGCTTAATGGCTCGGGAAGAACGCAGCATGACGAATCGGGATGAAGCATATGCATGGACTAGACCACGGGATGGAATATGGGAATGGAAGGGAAGATGGTGGGAACGGTGCATCACTGGATGAACGATATACAACCACGACCTTTATTTTTTCTTGATTGACTTTCATCCTCTGATACATTAATCACTCTTTCATCACTCAGGCATTTTAGGGTCTAAATCCACAGCACGGCGTTCAGGATTGGGGCTTGGATTGGAATTTGGGGTGTTTGCTTTGGGTGGTATTTCAATACCCGGAAGCAGCAAAGACGTATCTTCCCTAGATGGGCCTAAAAAGGCTGGATCTGGTACGGACGTTACGTTCTCAGGGGAGGCAGAAGAAGAAACGTGTCTCGAGGATTCTGGAAGGAGAGACATTAGGCGGATGAGGGAGAGGAGTTGAGCACTGCTCCTCCGTTAGGGTTGGGAATGGAAACGGGGGGACTCGGTTACGCATTTGTGTAGTTTCTGCGCGTTTGCGTAACTTGGTTGGATAATTGAAGAAGTTAAACCATTCAACTCCCATACATGTTTGCATCATTTGTGAGACCACACCTCATCCCGAAGAGGCCATCAGATGAAATCGCCACAGTCGTCATCTTACCTAGGCAACGCATAGTGAACTTCATCCAAACTCCTTCCGCAACCCGGTTCACGTGATCCGCTCCTCTTTGCTTTTCCTTCCGACGCCACTCAACCCGATATCTTTCATGAACAACAGTTCAGAAACATCCCTTTGTTGCACATCGCATCGGGACTTCACGCTTCACGCATTCTCTTCCCTCATCTAAATCATGCCAAACAATAGTAAACAACCTCCTCCCCATTCCCGTCTTCACGTTGTTCAACCCTCTTCTCGCATGTTGTGGTGCGACTTTGGGTACGATATCGGATGTCGCCCACCGCCCACCAAATTCCTTCCACCAAAAGCCGATACTGTACCAGGCTTTGGAGTTGGAGCTTCGAACTGGGATTGGGATTGGGGGTCAAGCTAGGAGCGGCCGGCGGCCGTTGGGCAATTGATGCTTGATGCATGTTTTTGTTCTTTTTTCTTCAATTACAAGGTTACTGATGCGGGGCAAAATCACACGGATGTTATGATCGTGTATGCACGCAAGAGAATGCAGACTGCAGACGGATGGCAAGGAAGGAACAGGCATTCCATATCACGGACTTCATCCATTGCATCCCCGTGCCACCCCATGCCATCCCACGCCATCCCATGCCACCCTTTACCATGCCCAAAGGAAGAAAAAGAGGCGAGCGAAAGCGAGAAAGCCTTGGGGCGAAAGACCCTCGACTCTCGACTTCGGGGTCCAAATGCGCATTCGACGATCCTGTACAAACTGCATAATTGATAGGTCTTGATCCTCGTTGCGACGAGTTGCTTGCGCAAGTATAGCATATCACATGCTGAGTAAACCTCTATCTGAGACTCAATCGCAGCCCAAGGAAGCGTTTGGGTCGTCCCACAGGCCGCATAGCCTGCTAATGAAGCTGAAGAGAAGCCGGAGGCGAAACTCCTTCCCGGCGATCGCTGCGGTGGAATCCTGCCCAAGGTCACATGGGCAAGGCCGTCATTCGATGGAAGCATTTTTCTTGATGCAAAACTTGATGCTGTGCTACTGTACGAAACTTGCGTGGGAAACCGATGCAGGAGAGAATGAACCAATCTATGGTCACGAGGATGAGTGACCCAGCTGAATGGAAGGGGAAGGAAGAAGGGCCGTTCCACAGATCCTGATCAGGTGTCGTGTTTTCTTTTTTCGATCTTTTCGTACTGTTACAGTAGCCAATGTTTCGAGAGAGACCTTCTCTGCCAAAGTCGGTCTGTCCAAAGGGCATTCCGGTTCGAAGACCTCAACGGGAAGAGTCGGTCTATGGTTCGACTTGTGGTGTGAATAATTTTCTCTCTCTCTCGTGATTTCGGTGAATTCTCGACTCACTTCCTCACTTTGTCATCCAATCGCGCTTAAGATTCTCGCGCGCAACGAGAACCAATTATCTCTCCGCGCAATCGACCTTTATGAAACGACATACTTCTTGAAGCGCCCAGAGCCTGTCAACTCAAAGACTCACCCCTTCTACCAGACTGCACTGCCTCACCAAGTAAGGTCGTCGCAAAGCGCTTTCTTTAGCCTATGAATCCTCTCGCTCCTCGCGCCGCCGTCGCAGTGGAAGCTGTACCTATTCTCGTATCGTCAAGGTCTATTCGAAGATACACGGTCGACTCGAAATGGACCTCGCAGCTCTGCAGTACCAGTGCCGGAGAATATGCATGCCGAAAGAGAGGCTGTTACCGCTATGAATTTTGAGCCCTATGACGAAAGGTGGGTGAAGAATAGTGGAAGAACAGGTAGGGGAGACAAAGAGATGGAGTGGTTATGAATGAAGCGGCCGTTTCTAGAAGCCTGTTCTGATCGTTGTGACTTTGTTTCTTGAAGTTTGTTTCGTTCCCTTTGTTGGTCTCTCTCGCTCATATACTCTTTGAATCATGGTTGCGGACTCGAACATTCGCACAGATTTTATTGTATAATCATTGCTTCTGTAGTCTTCGAACCTTCCAAGTCTTTCGAGTACGAACATCTACCAAAGCGAAAGTCGATATCCTCCCGACTTACGACCTGAGCGTTACATAAGGTTCATCGTTATTTGGACAAGGGAACACGATGAGGAGTTCTACAAGAACAAGGCAGACGGTCCTCGTAGCAGTCTGCCTCGCGACCTCCATCACAGCACGATCAACACCCAACATACTCGAGCGATCCACCTGTCCAGACCCATTATACAACGCATGCTCTCAAGCAGGACTACCGGCGAACTTCTGCTGTCCATCAGGAAACACATGCATACCCCTCGCAGGAAACACAACCGTGCTCTGCTGCCCTAACGGCCAGACATGCCAAACCATCAAACCGATTGTCTGCGATATCACCTCTCAGAATGTAACTGCATATCCAGACAACACTCTCAAAACAACCGCTCTGGGGTCAAGTCTGCCAACATGTGCAGGACAATGTTGTCCATTCGGATACAGCTGCAACAGCGGAGGAAACTGCTTCATGAATACCGACCAAAGCGTTCCTCCCTCCGGCTCCTCAACTAGCACAACCTCAGCATCACCAACTAGCACACCCACCTCTTCCTCAACCGCCCACCCAAGCAGCACAAGCACCTCATCCTCCTCTCAAAACAGCACTGCACCGGTCACAGCAACAACCAATAAATTCCCCGTCCCCATCTTTCTCGCAGGCTTCCTCCCCGGTATCACCCTCGGAATACTAGTCACTCTCCTATTACTCTGCATCCGCGGTTCCCGCGCCAAAAAGGCCTCCGCGAACGAGCGCCGGCGCTCTGGCTCCTCTTTTGGCAACACATTCATCTCAGAACCGCAACCAATGCACGACGACATGCGTACCGACTTTCTGAGGAAACCACCTATGACTCCGTCTTCTACTGCTGGAAGCACACCCGATAGAAGGAACACGATGAAAGGGAAAGTTCAAGGATTGTTTAGGAAGAGTAGAGGGCCGGGGACAGCGCAATGGGAGGCTGAAGTTGCGCCGCCTATGCCGTTGAACGTTCAGAAGAATGTGAAAATTAATGCAAGACCGGTTACGCCGCCTAATCAGAGGGCAACGAGTGGGACCTTTGTACCGTTAGCATTCGATGATGGTAGTTCGACGCATAGGTCTCCTGCGACTCTTGCTCCTTCTACTCCTCCTACCCTTCGAACGAATCCCGGAGGAGGATTGAGGGCAAATGATCGGGATAGTTATATTACTACTATGTCTGATATCATGGATAGAGACAAGGCGGGTAGTATTGGAAGTGGAAGTGGGAATGCGCCGTTAGCGGGGTTGCCGAAGAAGGGTCAGCGTGAGTCTATTCCTCTTCCTCCTTTTCGTTCTGATTTGTGGGTTCCGAGTCTTTTAAGAGATGATGTTTCTTCTTTCCGTTACTCAGTGAGTGATGGGAATGAGGATTTGGACAAGGCTGATGGCTTTGTGCCAAGTTCTTTGACGAGTGTTGTTTCTCCCTCTTCACTTCATTCTTCTTGGTCTAGGACTTTGATGGGTAGTCCTCGTCTAAGTTCGAATCCAAGTCCAAGCCCAAGACAACCAAAGTTCGAAGCGAGGGGCGGGATGAACATGTTCTAGTCTGGATCAACTCGCTGACTATCTGATCACAGCATACGTCTACCATGGACAGACCTACAACTCCCCGCCACGATGACCCCTCAGACCGTCGGACTGGCTTCTTGAGCCAAAGTAAACACCTTTTTGTACAAATATGGTAGATTGATGGCCAAATATAGCGAGCGGGAGTACAGGTGGCATTTTTGCATGGTGTTGGGGAGTTTGGCAGTTTGAGCTACTGACTGTAATGCAAGCTCATTTGACTTGCTGGTGGTGGCTGACGTTCGTTCACTTCAGAGTACAACTTTTATATATACCCTCGTTGAATATACTTTTCTATCCCTGATTTCTCAAGTTTTGCTTCTCTGACGTCTTCCTTTTCGCCTTGTGATTAAGTGATCTTCTTAACTCAACTGACTTGAAGTAAAGGCCATGAATGTATCTAGCGGTGAGCAGCCAGATAGTATTGAAGTTGTGAATCACTTTGAGTAGTAGACTGGATGGAGCGGTTGCTTGAAGTTGAACCTGAGATCTGTGGATTTCCCTCCCTTCCTTATTACTTACACCAGTTGTGAATGTCATCATATCCATCTTTGCAGCTTTGCAACCTGAGAGTGGATGAGCTCCTCCAACTAACCCCAGCTCATTGTTCCCCCTCCCCCTCTTCTTCGTTCGAGGTTGAGCGAAAAGCACTAATTGCCTCTGCTCTCACACCATACTTTCATCGCATCGTAACTTTTGACAATCAAACCCCTCCCATTCAACCGCTATTTTTCATTGTCCCACTTATGATGAGGACATGAGGTCTCAAAACATTCTCTCCCAAAGATATACTTTCAAATGGATTCGAAACGACCGTGTCCATCTTCGTGCATAGACTCCGCATTGGAGATATGCTTTCTTGTAATAGTTTCTGGTTGAAGATGATAGATGCCTGCCAAGGAATGTCCATATATCAGTCTAGTCGAGAGATAAAGATAGGGATCGAGGATTTAGGCTAGAGTGCGAATGTTACAGAGTGCCAGGTTGAATGAATGGATGAATTTAAACCCCTTCGCCGAGAAGATGTGAGTAGTTGGGGCGAAATTTTTGACATGATGAATAACGAATACACAGGGCACCGGACACATCATAGCCATTGGCTATTATTCGAACCTGACTCGGCCAATCCTAAGAGTAAAGTAGCAAGAACGAAAAGGCAGAGCAAGCAAGACCGAGAGCCGCAAACTTTGGGGACTTGGAAGGCAAGAACCACGCATGCGGATTTATACTATACCAGAGAAATCATGCTTGCTTGACTCCATATTCAAAACATCCTAGAAGTACACAATTTGAATATGAGAATGTCCAAAATTGGATTGCGGATCGATGTCAGGACGACGGTACATGACTTGATGACCCAGCATGATCCAACGGTACACATTTTAGACTATGTCAAGCACAGTAATTTAGAATGAGGAAATGAGAAATGACTGCAACTCGGGACGCAGCTACAATTTCAGTTAGTTTTTAGCTTCATCTAGTCGACCTGGATGAAGCTAGGACATAGACGTTGGTGTAATATTGAGAAACTTAGTACCTGCGAAACAAAAGCTGCAATCATAACTGATATTGGAACTGCCATAGCAGGATCAAGGCGGTCTCGAGGGTGTATAATTTCGCAAACTTCCACCATTCTAGACTGTGCCTTGTCTTCGTTGTTCCCCAAGCATCACTTCCCTCATAATTCATAGCACCCCAGTCACCCCATATCTTGCTCACCCCATGCTAAAATAAGCCTTATACTGCCAACCCCCTTGAAACCCAATCGGCAGCTCCCCATTAGCAGGTAGCGGGACATTTTCCGGCTGTCTAATAGATGGTTGAAGAGGATAATTCCACGCCATCCTGGACGCACACCGGAGTTGCGGAGACTGTTATGTGTATGTAATTGGCGGCGTTCCTCGATGAGGAGTGGTGACTAGCCTCTATCGCTACCAGTCTACCGCTGGCAATTGTCGCAGAAACATATGGCTTGATACATGAAGTCTGGTGTAATGTTCGTGGTCCACTAGGATGATAATTAGCCTCGTAGCAATAATGGATGGGTTTAAAGGAGGGATTGAAGTTGATATACGACTTACCGTAACCCCTCCACAGAGGCAATGGCCTGCAGCCGTTGGTATATACCCCGACATGGTGCAAGTGGATGACTGAGTTGAAGCTGTAGATCAAAGAGCACGCCGATACGACATGATGTCACTGAAATGTGACCTAGGAATGGAAGCGTTATGGGTGAATCATGTGGATATTTGATTCGAACAATACATCGTAGGTGCTTTGAATCATCGAAATATTCAGCACAGTGAACTTGAGTGTGGACGTCAGAACACTATTCGACTTGTGAATCAAAGGGATGAACCGGCTATGACTGGTAGACGTCTCGTAAACTGCATTTTCGAACTCTCTTAAGTCTTCCTATGGCCTAGTAGCAACAGGTCGATGTTTCTGTCAAATCGAAAGAAATTGCTCTAATCCCGAAGTGCTTAGCGCACTGCAGCTTCTCATAATTATCTCCATGATATGCCTCCCAGTTTGGTAGTGTTGAATTAATATAATTGAGATAGGTTGCCTTTCCATCCAAAGCGTGTGGGAGCAAGGGTGCCCTGCAGTGATCCACAAAGGCGATCATGATCTTCTCATCCTTGAGATCAAACCATTAGGCTCGAGCTGTGCAGACATAGGCGCCCTTACGCCAGAAGAAGGCTGTACCCGTCTTCCCAACACTGGATGTTGCCTGCCCGATGTGATCCCAAAGGATGTGGCAGGCGCTGGAAGGCGTGGCCGCCGTCTTGGAAGAGAGTTGCGGTTTGTTTCATGAGAGTGGTTATAATAGAACAACTTCCGGAGTCATCTTGTGCTCTTCAATGATGAAGGAGCCGTGGTGGAAGTATGCCTTCTCGAACGTGCCGAATGCTGCATCTATCTTTGCCCAGTCTGACCAGTGCATCTCCGTCAACCCATCGTCAAGCTAGAATGCCATCAGTGGTGCGATCTCTTTCAAGCATTGCTTTTTTGTGCCGTTGTAGATGGTAGCCAACTGTCCCTCGAGATGGTTGTCGGCATCATATCGTCAGATGGCCTCGAATGTGATGTTGTCCGACCATGCGATTTTATTCCAGACCTCGAACATTACCTTGAACTCCTTCATCTGGTCGGGGAGTTTCCATTTCAAGTTTCCGCATGCCACAGTCCCCTTACAATTGTTCGGACGATGGGCCACCAGGGCCTAGACTTGAACCTCAACTGTGACGCCAAACTTTCCTCCACCTCCTCCGCACAGAGCTCAGAACATATCCTTCCGGTTCTGGTCAACTTCCTTATTCGGTAGCGTGAAGGTCTTGCCTTCGGCTATGACAACAGTCATCTCTAACACATTATCATAACCAAATCCGAACTTCCTTGAGAACGGACTCAGCCCTCCACCAAGCAAAAACGCGCTTACTCCCACCGTTGGACACTGGCCGCTAATAATGATATGCCTCAGATCCCGTGACTTCAGCAGCGCGTAGACGTCCTGCAACAGCGCACCTCCCTGGATCGTGACGACCTCGCTTGCAGGGTCGGTAGCCACACCATTCAGCCCGCTCAAGTCTAACACTAGACCTCCTTTGTTGAGACAGTATCCAGCGTACGAATGTCCGCCGCTCTTCACTGTCAGCTCGTGCCTGCAGGCGCGGGAGAAAGCGATCGTTGTGGCGACGTCCCGAACGCTAGTAGCTTGCACGACAAAGTCGGCTTTTGGGACTGGTAGAGGAGGTTGTCGATGAAGCTGGCATCTGCATAGGTCTTGGAACCCAGGAAGAGAACCGTGCCGGTCCTGAGCTCCTCCTCGAGTGTCTTAAAAGCCATGCCGATCTGAGCGGGCTTATACCCGGACGGCGAGAAGTCTGAGGCTGCCGTAATGAGGTATTAGACCGTAAAGATTCACAAAAGTACACTTTCTAGCCAGCCTGATAGCTGCCTGAGAACTATGGAACATGAAACGTGCCTCTTCCTCTATATATAAAATCCAAAAATGACGTCTGGAATGGATCGTGAAGACATTGCCCAAGTTGTATGCTCCGTTCCGCTGGAATGAGAAGTGTTTCATCCCGGATACAATGTCGAAGCTGGAGAATGAACCCCAGAAAATTCTGCGTTGTTCGTATGTATACCGAAATCGAATCGCAAATTCTCATCGTTATCCTTGCTCGACGAAAGCTTTCAGTTCCGTAGCACATTTTTGCTGACTTTCAGCCAAGTCTTCCCGAGCAGTCAGAAGTAGGTAATAGGCTCCGATCCCCTCCAGCGTCTGCCAGGTTCTGTACTCGCAGAACCCAGGCTGGCCTTCGATTGGTACCACTTCTTGGACGCGCTCAGAAAAGAGAAGCCACTTCGGATAAGTAGTGCTCATGTCTGCGACCCTTCTATTCTCGGATTCCAACATGGTTAACCTTACTGGAATGATTCGTTCTGGGAAATCAACGATATTAAGCTGTCGTTGATGTTAACAATCTGTATAAAGCTTTCTAGGACTCTCCTATGCCATCATGGAAAGTTATCATATTTCGAAGAAAACTTACTTTGAAGCTTCCTGTGCTGCCCACGTGAGGTACACCCTTCTCGTCGACATCATTCCACTTATAATCGGAATATGGTGACCATTTTGAGTAGCCTTTATAGTTTTTGACCACTGCAAACACTTGATCGGCGCTTGCTTTGACCTTGCTGGAAGCAAGAGCTGTCAAAACTCCATTGCCACGAGGAATATTGGGAGTGGGAACAATTTGCTGTTCGTCAACAGAATTTTGAACAATAACAATTAAAAATAGCAAAGATATTATTATGAAAGCCACCGCAGCGCTGATATACACAGTGGTGGTAGCCATTTCAAAATATGTGAATGTTCTGTTTTGAGATTTGTGTGTTAAAGCGCTAAAGCTTCGATGACCTCGGACGGATCGTTCGCCCACCTTCCTCTTTCAGTGTAAGCACCCTGAAATAAGCTAACGAATGCCGCTAGTGGAATTTCGGGGTCAACTCCAAATGAGAGCCCCATCCACATCTGCGACTCGTTGTCCTTTATTTACAGACCTCATCTTCGTACGACAATATCGATCTCCTTGTGGAACATTTTCGCGTCATATTGGAGTCCACCAGCTCTTTCGATTTACAAGATCCACCTACCAGCGTTTGGCAAGCTCCAGCCTCGGCCAACATCCCGCAATCATAGATAAGGCAACGGGGACCCTGAAAGCAGACTTTTCGCATCTTCTTCACCATGGATCCAGGGAAAGTATCAATCTTTAAGACCTATGACAAGCCCAGAGGACAAGGAGGATCAGGATCATTTGCAACATTCATGATCATTGGCCGTAAGCCGTGCTCTCATCCAGTCTCAATCCCAGACTGACAATTTTAAAGCAACATGTTTCTTCCTAGGCATGCTCTTTTCCGCCTTCCCCTACGACTACCCACTACTCTGGACATCTGAACCCACTCCTGCCGCCTACTACGACCAATTCGAAACACACCTCAAGTTCCTGCACGCTTCTCCCCCAATTATTCCGCGAATCCTACACATCGCAATCTCAATCGGCTTCTGCGGGTTCTTCATCAAGCTCTTCAAACCCTCCGAAGCAAACCTCCTTTTCGACGGCGCATCTCTCCTCCTCTACGTAGTCGGTGTTGTAGTCTACATAACCAACATCGTCAAAGGCCTCCGAATCGTAACTTCTGGCATCTACGGCCAACAAGAATCCGACACCGAGCTAGCAATCGGCCGAGAGGACAGTCTTCGTGTGCTAGCAGCCAGTAATACAATTCTAGCACTTGTGCTTGTCGGCGTCTTAGTTCTACAAGCTGGACAATGGTATGCGGAAAGGAAGGAGAGCGATGAGATAGCGAAGTTTGAGAAGGAGCAGAAGGAGAAAGATGCTGCAGGGGGTAAGACGAAAGGAGGACATGTTACGAGATCTAGCTCGAAGAAGAAGCAGTGAGGGAGATAGGGAATAGGGAATTCTTGCATATGGCGCTGGATTTGTACAGGTTTATTCTGTGTATCTTTGTCATTTTGGTAAGGTGCGTGCAATGAAAAAGCCGGATACCCGGGCGAATCTGTGGATGGTCGTCTCAGCTCCAAATAATGCCAATTCTCATATGGTCTCAAATCACCACGAACATTCTGGTGTGAAAATTGCAGCTTATCACTGTTTGAGGAAACAGACTTGATTCGATCTTGAGACGCGAAGGATTGATCAAACAATATGATTCACGCTTTAAGAGTTGGCCATGTGGACTTTCAATATAATGTTCACGTCCTCATTGGGCTTGAGAAGTATGTTGATCATGTGACTATGTCCAAGTTAGATAATATAATCTCCAGTATGTTCGTCTCAGCCGGGACGGCCGTCCACTTTGAATCTTCCAGAAGAGACCAATACCGGTACGAACATTACTGGATCAAACCATCCTAGTGTGATAGTGAATTTGAGCTATCACATACAGCTGAACTCTAGTAACATCATGCATTGTAGCATCATCAAGCTACCATTCATCAATTACTGATTATATTTACATGAACCGTGACTTCCAGGCCAATCCAATACACCCACCCATTCATAAACAGACTCACACACAAGTCTTCTGGTCATCTCATCTTATCCATCCTACCACCCTATTGTGAAACATTAAGAAAAAGAAAAGGACTGGTATCATCGCTGTGCTAGAAGGATCAACCGCGCAATGCCCAATTTTGAAATAGAACCAAGGAAAAGAATAGGTATCTGGATGAGAATCATGGAACCAGCTCCTAAAATGCATCTTCAAATGGGCAATCGATACTATCGTGTCCCTCACGCTCGCAAACTCCACACCACTTGTCCATGTTTACTACTCCACTCTCCTTTCCGGCAACTGGTCCTGACTCCATTGGATTTGGGATGATCCTGACAGGTGCTGGTGGGGATGGAAGAGACTTTTCGAGAGCTTTGTGCTTGATCGGTGATAGTGGAGCTGGTGCATAATCATCGTGAGATGGCTTTGGTGACAAGCCTGCCTTAACGACATCTTTGCCTGTCCTAAGATGACTTGCTTCCTTTGGGGCACCTCCGTTGGGACTAAACATGTTCGTGCAAGTCAGGATGTCGTGACCAGCAGTCTCGCAAAGCTCACAGAAGCTTTCCGCGGCGGAAGAGTAAGTATCACTCTCGGGCATAGTCTCCAAGGTATTGCCTCTCCTGTGGTTCTCCGGCGAAGCACGATGTTCCCGATCGCGCCAGCTGACAATAGTGCCTTTCGAGTCTCGGACAGAGGATCGTTCTTGGGTTACGGTGCCGGTACTCATAGCACTGGCACGGTTTGGTGCAACATGGGCGCTTCCCCTCCGTAACCTCTCTACTTCGCGTTCAAGCTCGTCTTCTCGGTTGACCTTGGATTCGACGACAGCTCGAAGTTCAGCGACTTCTCGTTCGAGCTTCTCTCTGGCAATCCGGTCTTCTATGGTATCGAGGCCGTTGCTTGGCTTACGTTGTGAAAAGCTTCCGTGTCGTTGAGTGGGCGTCTTCTGAAGGTCGCTTGGGCTTCCTGTATCTGGCACTGCGTCTCGACTCAAGGAATGAATGATAGCTTTCAACCCTCTGATCTCGTCGTCCCTTTGCTCCACTTCCTTGGATAGTGATCCGGCATCACCATTGGTACCGTTTCCATTCATAGCAGCAGCAGCTTTCTCTCTTTCGCGGCGTAGTTCTGATCTGGTCCTCTCAACTTCTCCTCGCAGGAATTCAACCTCGCCGCGAGCCTCAGCTTCTCCTCGTCTGGCATCCTCTAGACCTTCTTCCAGCTCTTGCACTAGTTCTTCCAGCTGCTTGAGTTGTCGCGCAACGCTGTCGACATCTTCACCACGCTCCTGCAACTCCCGGACTTCCTGCAGTAGATCCTCTACCCGCTTTTCGTAGACACGCTCTGTCTCGGTGCTGGCCAGTTCCAATGTATCGATCGTGCTCCTGAAGTCGGCTCGATGGGCATCGAACTCAGCCGTCAGCATAGCAATCTTCTCGTTCTTCTCTCGAAGTATGGCTCGTAACTGCGCAGCATCCTTATCCTCCATACTCCCCCTATTATGCCTGATACCTACATCTGTGTTTCCCATTAATGTCTGTACTTCAGCCAGACTGTTCTCCATCTCCGCCAAACTCGAAGCTTGCTCTTTGAGCTGCCTGTCGCGTTCTTCCAACTGTCCTCGTAGTCGATCAATCTCATCATCGTTGGCTCGAGAAGTCGCTCTGGATGCTGGGCGCATTTTCGTATTAAAGGATGATACTGAACCAAGGCTTCCATTAGTAGTAGTCCGCGCAACTCCGACCGGTGTAGTATCATCGTCACTGTAATTCATCGGAGCCTGTCCAAGGGCAGAGGCGCTTCGAGGACCAACACTGGCTTTCATGCCATTCATAGGCGTATATCCAACCTTTCTCGGGTCTCTGGAATCTTGTGTGCCTCTAACACTTTGTCCAAACTTTCCTGGTGCGGGGCTACCATATCTTGCAGGTGTTTTCGGGGGTTGTGGTGTTCCGATAGATGGCCTTGCCCCAAGCTGTGTCCTTCGGACAGGCGATTCTGGTCGCGGCAACGACGGTCTGGACTTCTTGAATTGAGGGCTCGGTGCTCTGCCTGGTCCAACAGACTGACTGAACTTTGGGAGTGAAGGAGTTGGTGGTGTATACACGCTATGGCCCTGTCCAGCGACCTTGAAATTGCCACCTATTGACGGCGTCGTGGGTGTGAGAGGAAATGATCCTTCTTGTGACGAGGGAGAGCCACGTCTCGTAGCTCTGTTTATCGGCAGAAATATTCCAGCTCCATGTATTGATGTCGTGAAGTATGACACCCTGGTTGTCTCGTCAGTACCATGGTAAGGGGCAATGTTGTTTGCATGTCTTACCCATCAACATCGCCGTTATTTTTGCCTCGAGCAGCATATTCTTCGCTCAGTTCTACGCCGGCAAATGTACCCTTCTTGCCTTGTACACTTCCTATGAACTTTACGGTTCCGTGCATGCTACCAGGCACATCAACCAGGTCTCCTACCTCGAGGTCGTCCCCATCTGCGCCGCGGGAGGGTGTGAAGGGTGGCATCTTTCGTGAAGTAGGTGAGTCTTCGTCCAGCACCGTTAGACCGTATCCTGCACTGGCATCGGGAATCGTTGCGAGGTGCCCAACCGTGAGTGCACTCAATGACGATTTGCGAGCGAGCGCGTTGGTTCTGAACGAGGCTTGTTGCAAAAAAGAAGCACCGAGATTAGGACTAGATGCTGTATTGATGCCGTTTAATACTGAGGGCCGAGGTCTTGCAAGGGATCGTCGAGGTGTAAAGGTGTTCGACGACATTGAGCAATGTTGTTTACTGTTATTGCTTCTGGGGGTCGTTTAGAGGGCCACCACCACGGAACTGGCCAATGATCTCGTCGCGAATGTTCGACCTGCTGTTGGCCTGGACCATGGATTTCCCGCCAGTCAAATAGTATAAAAGAACGACAACCTCTCGGGACGGAATTATAATTGCTGTCGAAGATGATGCGAGAAAGTGCAGTAGTCGAAGTTAATTATTCAAAGTAATTTGGCTGCGCTTTATTCTCACTGTTCCGCCGCAGCTGCCACCCCCTTGCAGGCCGCTGCCGCTGAATGAAGGCTTGTAAGGCTTGTTGAAGTGCTCGAGGCAGCGAATCGGATGAAATGTGGAGATAGTTCGCGATGAGGAGAGAACTGGTGGAAGAACTTCAAGTCAACTTGTTTCAAGTGACGCAGATTCTGACAAGGAAAGAAAGACTGGCAGCTGTCTACGATTCTACGTCTTCTCTGGACCTTTATTTGTTCAGGCAAGAGCTATCAGGTTCGTGCTAATGTCCGGCAGTCAGGAGAACTCTTCTCCTTTTCCCCACGTTAGTCCACTCTCATCCTTCCCCCTTTCTGAATTGCTGACCTCATCTCTGCCCTAGTTCTCTGTCACAACGGCTCCCGTCCAAACTAGAGATGTGCGCCGCTTTGCAGCAACCTTTAGGTGATCCATGCAGCATCTAAAAACGTCCGCCACGATCTGAGGCGTCACCAAGACCCGATAGAAAGCCAAAAAGTTCCGGTCTTCGACCCGTGTCAGTTTCGAATTTCTAACAAGCTTTTCACTGCCGATATTTTTCAATAGCATAACGGGCCCTCACGGACCTTTGGTCAGCATTAGTTGAAGTAATTGATGCCACCGTGCTCTGTTTCTTGAGGATGCCATTCAATGCCTGGATAAATTCTCAGATGGTGAACCCTGTCCGAAATGCAGGTACTCCCGCTCACTCCCAAGGATTTGGAGCCCCTTCAGCATCTTGGTCCAATGTCTGTTCCCTTTACGCTACTGAAGCTTTGGATCAAGCTAGTTTGATTTTTGGTGAGGGACTCGGACCTTTCTTTCGTTTTAAGTTGAATAAGAGCTGGGAACTAGGTCTTTCCTCAGTCCGGATCAGCTCAAGGGTCATGCTTCACCGGACCAGCGTTGATCACATCACTTCAGCTTCTATGCAACGAGCGATACTTGTCAGCGAATACATGAGTCTTTCTTTTTCCGGGTTTGAGAGAACAGCTCGAAATGTGCTACTTGCGAAGCTTCAAGTCACGAATATTGTTACTGTGCCCTAGCTTAGGATGCAATTTCGAGACTTATCAAGCAGATTTTTAGGTAATTAGTACCATCTGGTAATTGATTGGATGTGGAGCAAATGAAGTCTGAAAATGTCGCCCACTGTGGCGACTTTTGCTTCTTCTCAACCGTATATGTAATTCTCTTAGCCCAGGCTATACATTTGAACCCATACTCAATCGAAAGAAACCTTGTACTGAGCTTACTCAAATCTAATTCTATCAACAAATCACTTAGCGCAGGGTCGATGTTGAAGTCAACCTTAATAATGTGTCATGATCGAGTATGATTGTCGTGTTCATAGGGTACTCACTGTTGAACTTGAGATCGAGGATGAGAATGACCCACTGAGATAACCATATTGAACAATATCTTTGTATTTACGAGTAAGAAGATATGATAGGCGCAAAGTGACATTTAGATGTTTTCCGACACCTAAGATATTCATCTCTTCGAGATTGATCGAGTTTGAGATGTGACGAGGAGTTCGGACATGGACATAGTCTAGAGAAATCGAAACATTAAAAATCCACAACACCACAAATTAATGCTTTCTCTTACCTAGAATGACAGACACCAAAAGGAACAACTTCACACTCCTCTCAAGCATCATTCCCCTCATCTTCCTCTCCCAAAGCACCTGACACGTGACACGGTCTAAACAAGCCTAGCTCACCCCACTAAAAAATCCCAGCGCAGGTACATCTGTGCCGAACCTCAAAATTTCCTTCCTCTCCTTCTTTTCTTCTTCGTGCGGCGGAAAGACCACCGTGTTGCTCAAACATCCATAGGTCCTCTTCGGGGGGTTCTGTTCAATGGTGGAGTCAAAACTATTTTCGAGCGTCAGTCTTTCCACAGAGTGAACTTAATTGCAAATACACCTCTTGGTCCGATGCGCCAGGTCGAGTTCGCACTCGCGATTTGTCTTAACGGGCTCGTGGGTTGCTGGGTTTGGTGCTGGGCTGGAGGGGAACATATATTCTCAGGGCATATGAGGAATTGAGGAGAGGGACGGGGCAGGATGATGTTGTGGGTGGGCGGATGAACCATATATCGTTAGAATATTTTGCCGCAGATTATATTTTTGGGAGAAATTCTTTGCAATGTTGGTGTGCCTGGCTACGGGATATCCAGAGGTTCATACTTATGTCGCTTTTACGAAAAGAATTCGGTGTGAAAAACAATGCAATTCTGATTTTCCTGTCCATGATAAAATATCATCTGTGAACGCCAGCCAATGTAACTCTGCTTCATGCACTCCATAATACTCATCGCTCGTCTTCGTTCATCGTTATCCCCACATCTAATGTCCATGGCCGTCATCAACCTTCTCCAGCTTCCCCATTTCTCTTTTCTCGCCGGTCTCGCCAATGATCCTGACCCGATCGAGACGGACTTTCTCTCCTTCTCCATCGCCATCCACAATGAAGAGAACTAGACTCATAACGTTCTGGAACTTCACGAATCGTAGAGGAATGGTAGCGGTGCCTGTCTCATCCCAATCCTTCTCTGAGAGAATGATTGACTGCGTAGCGGGTATATCCTCTGCCTCCTCGAAACCAAGTATGTGTGCCCTGTTGGGATAGATTTGGATAGTCTTTGGTCGCATAGGAACCTCCTCCTCGTCATCTGCTTGGGGTGGTAAAGAGGTGACCTACCAATATCAGTACTTATGCCAGAACATATTGACAGGAAAATGTACCTGAAGAGTATGGACTTTGAGAGTAGACTGGAAAGGCATGAACAGCATAAGCTGCTCATCCGTATCACTCTCCACCCAATCCTTCCCCTTCGATTGCGCAGCCTTGCCTCCACTCAACCCCGTTGGTTTGGCGCCATCAATCAAGACACGAACAGAGCCAAACTCGCTGTCTGCATTCAACAGCTCCAGCCCCTTCACATCAACCTCGCCCGTAACATCGTTGTACCCTCTTGGCAGATCGCCTTTGCGCCAACCGCTGCCACTCCCAGATGCTCCAAAGCCTGAAGAGCCTGCTCCTCCTTCTGCCTCTGCTGCGAGCTTCTTGATAACTGCTTGGAGCTTCCGAGGATCAGCCCCTTGGATTTTTTCTTCGATCTTTCCCGATTTACAGATCATAAATGTCGGCATCGCCGTGATACCATACTTGGCTGCGATCTCCTTCTGGTTGTCGACATTGACCTTAACGAAAGTAATCTGATTCGGACGCGACAGCTGGGCAGAAAGCTGCTCGTAGAGCGGAGAAATAGCCTTGCACGGACCGCACCAATCTGCATAAACTCCTGAAAGTCAGCGGAAGCTCAAAAGTGCGTTGTGTATGCTCTTCAATAAACGGAGTGTATTTGTAAAGAGTGGCGGGGTAGGAGGGGCAAGCTCACAGTCTGTAACAACTATTCTTGAAGACTTCAAAAGACCTTCGAACTCCCCAGAGGAGCTGATGTTGATTGTCTTCGACATTCTGAATCCGACGCGTAGAAGTATGTATGTTTGTGGTTTGCTTGGTGGTCGAATAGAAATAGAAGTTCCCGGTGGCACTTGCCGTTCGCGAATTCAAGGCGGCAACGGCGAACGTGTGTTTCTAATCATGAATTCACTCCTCACTCTTTTTGGTCATGAGCGCCTTAAGCATATACAGGCTCTGTTCACCGCAGCAATCTCAGCTATCACAAAGCGCGAAGAACAAATACTGTAATCGATGACGGACTCAAGCTCATGTCAAATGCATAGCACTTTTTCCTCAGTCAACCACTGTTTGGAGACGCATCAAATTCATCTTTTAGTCCGTCAAGAGCTAGACGCGATATCTCGAGGAGTATGGTTCAGCACAGGAGCCACATGGTATCCAAGCTGAGATATCCCCAAAAGCATGTTGAAATCTTACCTCATCCCCCATCTCCTTATTTGCTTTGCTGTGTCCTCGGAGGTGGGAGGAGAAATTTGTATTGAACTTCTAGATGGAGTACTGTTTAACTATCTTGTTTTGCCTGCTATCATGACTCCACAAAGTGTCGAGGATTTAGTACATTCATAGGTCTTGTAATGCTTTAATTTTGTCTTCGCTGTTCCAGCAACATCTTAGCATCATTTAGCTCTCGTATGTGGAAGGGTTCATTTTGGTAAACTGCTTTCTGCCATTTTTCAAGGCTTTCGTCAAGAGACAAGCCCATATTCTGTAGTCACTTGGCGCACATGTTAGGTAATACCAATGTTGTTTGGTATGGCTGGAGTCGAGTGAGATTGTTGAACAGGCTTGGAAAAGTTGTCACAAGTCACATTCATGGTCAATGGTTTAGATGTTCGTCTATCTGTGGTTTTATTTCATGCAATGACCTCTATGTACAAGAGAATGCAGATGTCAGAGCTCATCCTACATCTCCACAACACCGTGGCTCGCCAACATCCAACACACGCAGTGCAGACCGGGTATCGCGCGGGACCAAAAGAAGCAGAAGGTCATCAAGTCGAATTAAAGATTAGAACGCCGTCATGACGCCGTCGAAGCTCGAAAGGTGAAGTTGTTTACAGGAACTAGGAGCTGTCAGTTCAGGTACAAAGCAAAGATGAACAAGAGCCACATACTAGAGCGACACCTCCGGCAACGATCATGGCGCCCATGGCAGAGGCACCGTTCAAGGAAGCAGCACCAGTGGCATAGGCGATTGGGCTTCCGGTGGAGGTAGCGGCAGTGACGACACCGGTGGAAGCGATGGTGGAAGAGGCAACACCTGCAGTGGTGGAGGTGGAGGTTGGGCAGGCGTAGACAGTGACAGTCCTATTATCATGTTAGGTGAGGCTCTTCATGAAAGAGGGCGAGTCGTTACTCACTCTCCAGCGGCAGCAACGGAGGCCATGGCGGCAAGGACGAGGGCAACGGCGTTGAATTGCATTTTGATGGTTGGGAGTTTGATTGTTTGGTGAAAGTGTTTGAAAGGTGATTGAAGGTATTGGAAGAGTTGGAGAGAATCTGATTGAGAGAGCGAAGATTATGTATTGGTCAAAAGAGTGTGATGATCAGATGGATGCTGAAAGGAAAGCTGGAAAGGCATGAAGAGGTCCATATATATGTACGCGTCAAATTCGTCCATGACAACATGTCAACGTCCTCCAGCGAACGGTCCCTGAGCAAGACGCACCTCCAATCTTTGGGGCCCACTGGCGGAGATGAGGCGTCCTGGGTATCTCTGCCCCTTGGGAAGGCGAGGCACTGAAGCCACAATCCACTTCGAGCAACTGATCGTGCCCCCACGGAGCCTACGCCACTCTGCTATCATTATCCTTGTACTTTTCTTCAATCTCAAGGATGGTGCTCCATCCCGAGCGTTTTAGTGGAAGATTCGCTAGTGTTTTGAAACATATCGAGCGAACCACATTAAATCGTCACTAAAACGTCACGGAACAGCAATTGAAGATGAGATGAACCGAGACACTCAACTGCTGTGAGATTTCAGACTTGCATGCTTCACCGCATGCAAGTTATCAGAGAAAAAGTCCCGATTCACAGGAGAAGCTTCCTCAATAGGAGGAGCTGGATCTTGCTTCGAACAGTTGCCCTGTTCTGTTCGTCTTCTTCTTTCAAAACTCCCGATTGGCGCATCCGAGTGCATTTGATATCGCAAATGCATTATCAAAATTGCGCCAGCGATCATTGATATTGAAAATTCCCAGTATCCAAGAGGCGCATCAGCGCGTTCAAATTGTTCAGTAGACGCGAAGGATGTGATCAACGAGATGGGGCCAATTCTCCGCCTATAATGTCGGTCTGGCAGGTTTTTCCAGCAGTGACATTCCAGGCATTAAGATCTAATGTTTCGAGTGTGGATGATAGACTGGGGCTTGAGTGAACAAATATTCTAGATCGACAATTACAAAAGATTGGATGGATCTGAATGATACACGCGTTCACCTCTATTTATATTCCGGTCCCACCCTCTATCAAGATTTCGACATCAAGGACTGTGCACTGTGGACCTCGAAATTTGATAGAGGGGCATATTGCGTCTGAGCGACATGTGAATGCTCCAGCCACACCTTTATGATAATACAAATGAGGCTCGTCTGCCTTTGCATCAATGCAAGAGCTGCCCACGTCACCAGATGGAGTATAGAGGGTGATTAAAATGCACTCTCATCGACGATTCCAAGTTACGACAAAAAGCCTGATATGAGCGTTTCCTGGCTCCAGATGGGCTTGGAGCGGATGGCCATGGGAGATGAGGCCCGGACCACGACCTTCCCTTCAAAGCCAACCACAACTGCTCTCATTTCTGATATCGGCACCGACATGACCCATGGCATTAGATGCGACTATCCCTAAGGCCCTTCGACATGACGGCATGTACGACCAATCACTGCAACCCTCTTCACTGACAGAAGAACATCGCACCCAAGATTTTTCGATATTTTCTCCATTCTACAGACGGATTCCAGACGTCATGGAGCCTCACATCACCACGAAGGCAACGGGCTTCTCATTGGAATTGCTTTTAAAGAGAATGTGAATTAGCGTTGATATTTCCGTAGAAATATTTGTAAAGAAGAAGTTCTCTCTTGCGCAGCGAAAGAGATTTTAAGATCCGAATTCGCTTCACAATCTGCTAGTCCGTATGTAGATTAGCCTCAGTAATGTCTCAGACCTAGCTTGTACCCCACTGGGACCGATTTTCGCCGTTGCTTGACCCCTCCATAAATTTTGGATGACCGCATAACTTTCTTGTATTGGCAACTATTGGCAACTCGACCTTGTGGAGGAATTGTAAGTCAAGACAAATTTGTTTTATACTTTCGAGGTCAAGCTGATTATCCCAGGACTACGCGCGCAAAGATGTCTGCCAATCAGAAAACTGGTGCGCAACTCAGAGAAAGTCCGAAGCAAAATCACCTTCTAACTTGACAATAGCAATTATTTCCGTCTACGACAAGACGGGCTTGCTCGACTTGGCGAAAGGCTTAATCAAGCACAATGTTCGTCTTTTGGCCTCCGGAGGGACTGCTAAGATGATCAGAGAGTCTGGCTTTGCCGTCGAGTCAGTCCAACTTCCAATGTCCCCTTGCGCATTGCGACATTAAACTGACTTGGGTATTAGAGATGTATCTGCCATTACTCATGCCCCAGAAATGCTTGCTGGCAGAGTCAAGACTCTCCATCCTGCCGTCCATGCTGGTATCCTTGCCCGCGACCTCGCCTCCGACGAGAAAGACCTTGCCGAACAGAACATCAACAAAGTGGACTACGTTATCTGCAACCTATACCCCTTCAAGGACACAATAGCCAAGATCAATGTCACAATCCCCGAGGCTGTTGAGGAGATCGATGTTGGAGGAGTTACCTTGATTCGTGCAGCTGCAAAGAACCATGGCAGAGTCACTATCCTCAGCGACCCATCCGACTACCCGGAATTCCTGCAAGAGATTGAAAAGGGTGAGGTTACGGAGCGAAGCAGAAACCTCTATGCCTTGAAGGCTTTCGAGCACACCGCCGATTATGATGCGTCTATTTCAGATTTCTTCAGAAAGCAATATGCAGGAGACGGGGTTCAGCAATTGGCACTTCGATACGGAGCAAACCCGCACCAGAAGCCAGCTGCCGCTTTCACGAAGTTGGGCTATCTCCCTTTCAAGGTTCTTTGCGGCTCGCCTGGTTATATCAACTTGCTTGATGCCTTGAACGCATGGCCTCTGGTCAAGGAATTGAAGACTGCTCTTGGCCATCCAGCGGCGGCAAGCTTCAAGCACGTCTCACCAGCAGGAGCTGCTATTGGTGTTCCACTTACTGCAGACGAGAGAAAGGTCTACATGGTTGATGACATCGAGGGCTTGGAGAACTCTGCTCTCGCTCAAGCCTATGCCCGTGCCCGAGGTGCTGATCGCATGAGCAGTTTCGGTGATATGATCGCCTTGAGCGATATCGTCGATGTTCCAACTGCCAAGATCATCTCAAGAGAAGTCTCCGATGGTGTTATTGCAGCTGGTTATGAAGATGCTGCTCTCGAGATCCTCAAGAAGAAGAAGGGTGGCAAGTACCTTGTCCTTCAGATGGATCCCGAGTACAACCCGTCTCCTCAAGAGTCAAGAACCGTCTATGGAATTACTCTTGCTCAACACCGCAACGACATCCAAATCTCTCCAAAATCCTTCACTTCCATTATCACACCAAAGGAGTCAGGCCCTCTGCCAGATTCCGCTCAGCGAGATCTAACTGTCGCCACCATTGCACTCAAGTATACCCAGAGCAATTCAGTGTGCTATGCTCTGAACGGCCAGATCATTGGTCTTGGTGCAGGGCAGCAATCTCGAATTCACTGCACCAGATTGGCTGGTGATAAGGCCGACAACTGGTGGCTCAGATTCAACCCACGAGTCTTGGACATCAAGTGGAAGAAGGGTGCCAAGCGAGCAGACAAGAGCAATGCCATTGACTTGCTTGTCAGTGGAGAATTGCCCAAGGATGGCCCAGAGCGAGAGGGATATGAGGCTTTCTTTGAAGAAGTACCAAAGGAGTTCACGGAGGAAGAACGCAAGGAATGGCTTTCCAAACTCAGCGAGGTTGCTGTCTCAAGTGATGCTTTCGTAAGTGCCAAACTTGTTTTCGTTGCCCCTAGCTAACATGATTAGTTCCCCTTCATCGATAACGTTTATAGAGCTGGAAGATCTGGTGCCAAATACGTCGCTGCGCCAACTGGCAGTCAGAACGATGCGCCAGTCTTCGAGACTGCGGAGAAACTCGGCATCACGTTTGTCGAGCAAAGCATTCGCCTGTTCCACCACTAGAAGGGCAGTTGAAGTCAAATGGTGAAGCATTCGTGGGAAAATGGAGTGACCAGATTAGATACCCTCATAGACTTGCTTGCGGTCGGCAGTTGCTAGGGGGGGGGGGGAGTCAAAAAAAAATTCATCTATGACACAATATGTTTATTTTTTCTATCGCAAGTATGTTCGAGAACGTAAGCGGCTCCCAAGTAGCGTCACCAAAGATATCCCCTCGTCTGTATCAACAAGTTTGATTTTCTCTCCATATGCATGACGGGGTCAAGCAGAGAGGCACATAAAACTGCATAACATACAACCACATCCACATATCATCATATCATTCCACCAACATTTGTATATACACCGATCTTGTCTTAGATGACATTCCAGCAGAACTGCACTGCTTCGGCCACGTTCACAGCCACAGCCATGACCGACGGTCTACATTAACATCGACTAAGAAAACGAGCTCCAACGTCAGAACTCCTCATATCAGCCGACATGAGAGGCAGTAATCGAATGGATCCTCCAGGATTAGGAATATGGATTTTCAGCCTTCAGAAAATATAAGATGACTTCTGAATGTTGGTTTAAGGATTTCCTGTGGCTTTCCCAATTAGGACACGCCCAGACTCAGCCGCCTGTCTCGGACTTGCAGCCGCACCCACGAGGCTCGCAGCTTTCATCTCTCCTCGTACCTCACCTCCGAATCCCACACCAGAATGTCCTTCGGATACGGCATCGGAGACATCATCACAGTCACTACCCTAGCACTAAAAGCCGTCCAAAACACACGCCAAGCATGCGGCCAATACGACGAGCTCACCCGAGAAGTCACGAGTCTACACATAGTCCTAAGCAGGCTACAGCACGAAGCAGAAACTCCCTCGTCCCTCCTCCTCCAGCTTTCAAATAATGAGAAGCAAGAGCTGAGCTATGTTGTCAATAGCTGCGGAGAGATTCTCAAAGTTCTAAATGCGATTCTAGAGAAATATGGTATGCTCATTGAAGAGAAGAGAAGTGTCACGAAGTTATGGCAGCGAGTGAGATTTGGAAATGGGGAGATGCAGGATTTGAGTATGATTAGAGGTCAGCTTTCGGGTCAGACTGCTTCTCTGGCTCTTTTTCTACATCTGGTTTCATTGGGATCTCAGGGAAGGGTGGAGAGAGAGATGGCGAGACAGATGGGTGCTTTGCAAGAACTGCAGCATTCTATTGACTTGAAAACTTCAACGGCGCCAGCTGTTATTACTAGGAATAGGGAGAGTTCTATCTTGACGACGTATGAAAATGATGACAAGGACTTTTGGAAGGAATTTAGAAGAGAACTTATTGCTGAGGGTTGCTCTTCTGAGGTGATGGCTAGGCATCGGGATCTGGTCGTGAACTATGTCAGGGAGTTGGAGTCAAATGGCGGCGTTGAGACCGGACTGGAAGTTGAATCTATCCCATCTCTTGACGAGCTTCCGTCGGACTCTTTTTCAACAGCGATCTTCGATTTCGACAATGAGGTTGTCAAGTCGAGGATATATACGCGGGTTTTGGCTAGCGCATCCGTAAGGAATAGCCTTACTCAATTACCTAATGTTCTCGCACTGGGAGACGAATCCGCAGATTGGCCTCTTCCAGCAACTCCACTACCGGGCACCGTCGTTTCTAGCAGAGCCGAGTCTATCCAACCAAAGACAGGTATGCCTGACGTTGAGTACAAGCCTCCGGCAAGTTCTTTGCAGGTTCTTCCGTCGACATCGACGTCCAGGAAAGACTCACCTAAGGAGGTTTCTAGGTCAAAACACTCACCGTCTCGTCCTCTTGGCTCTCAAGTCTCACCAACTATTCAACCTCGAACCAATCCAAAACTCCAGAAACCCCAGAAACCTCCGAATTCCAACAAGCACAAGACTTCTGTGACAAGTACTCAAGCAGAAGAAATAAGACTAGCAGGGAAGACGGATGCACTCCATAAAAAGTGGTTGGAAGAGTATAAGCTTGTAGTGATGGGAGGAGGTGGGGCAGATAAATCCTCTTTTGTGATCCAGGTAAGTTTTCTTGAGGCCGTTGGTTGTACTGTACTATCCTTAACTAGAAATGCAGCTAATACAATCCCACTTCGTTGATGAATACGACCCAACAATTGAAGACTCTTATCGGAAACAATGCGTCATCGACGACCGGGTGGCCCTTCTCGATGTATTGGACACAGCAGGCCAAGAAGAGTACTCCGCAATGCGAGCACAGTATATGAAAACAGGCGAAGGCTTTGTGTTAATGTATAGCATCACTTCCCGGACTTCTTTAGACGACGCTTGTGCACTTTACACAGAATTACTCCGCGTTAAGAACAAGGATTACTCTCCTATCATTCTAGTTGGAAACCATTGCGAGAGAGAAAACGAGCGGCAGATCTCAAAGCAGGAGGGCGAAACATTGGCAAGATCGTGGGGTTGTCCGTTTGTGGAAGCTTCTGCAAAGGAAAGAATCAACGTCGAAAAGGCTTTCTATGACCTTGTTCGCGAAATCCGTCGGTATATCAGATCTGAATTACAAGCGATCTCGCATAAGAGAATACAGGATATGAAAGAACAGGAATCGCCGCCTCGTGGTGGACTGAAGGAATTCCTGGTTCGGCGTCGAAGGCCTTAGACAACACACTCAAATAGGGATCAACCAATTGAGTATCAAGTCAATACCTCATTTCCATGCTCTAGTTGTCGATGCTTTTCAATATCTTACTCCAACCATCTTTCCTGTTGGCAGTACCCAGTGTTAAACAACCACTTGTATTGTGACTCTATTATTTTTTGGGTTCGTTAAGTACACATTTCCTGTGGCTGTGTCGCGGTATTTCTATGACCTTCATGGAAAGTATACTCCGACTTTGCATTGCTACTTCCTTGATTACCAACAACTGTTCTAGTTTTCACTCCGAATGTCTCATTTGCCTCTCAAACTTTTCATCCTGTATTTGCTAGTTGTTTGTATAGAAGTCTCGAGTCTCTATGAAACCGAATCAGAACGTTAAATGGGATGAGGGATTGCTTCCGATTTACGGCTTGTCCTGAAACTGCAGGCCATTCAAGCCATACCACACCCCATTGTATCATCCAGCCCCCAAAAAATTCAAGCTGAACCGCACTGCTTCAGCTATGATTACAGCCACAGCCATTCCCGAAGGCTCACTTCTGAGGCATAATCATCAAGTAAATATAACATCGACAGAGGGAAGGGACTCCGACGTTGGACCTCACTCATGCCGGCCGACACGAGAGGCAGTGAATGAAACGACATCCTCCAGGAACAAATGTTGTTCTGTACGCGGCGAAGTCGAACTTCAGGTTTCAGGAGAGGCACTCCTCCATGTTAGTTGAGGAAACGAAACGAAACAATCTGAGTCGATGTTCGTTACTATGCCTCGTTGAATGAAACATCTACACATGTTGTGAGGTCACTTTGAACGCCGCTGGCCTGCTGGGTGCGATAAACATGTTTCAACACCGTTCTCCTTGGGTCAGTTCTGCAGCTCGCAGTACGTGTCGAAAGTATCGAATCGCCAGATGGTATACTCTTCCAACACTTTTATTTCGACGTCTATCCAGGACACGGTCTTTCATAGGGCTAGGTTCAGATTTGATCAACTCCACGCGCGGCTCTGCTTACCAGGAAGGGCCTGCTTTATTCCTCATATAGACCGGACCGACTTCACATGCGGCTCACAGACTACTAAAAGCTATTCCGAGGAGCCGAAAATAGCAGCCTTTCAACAGTCCTCCCATTCTTCCAGATTGGTTTCCCACACATTTCAAATCGGATCTTAAAATAGAGTACCTCACCCGCGTTCGGCTATCGCCAACACCTGACAGCACGCACATCGCGACCCTTGGCGAAATCAGCGCTAAGGCATGTGCAGTGTGCACACCTTAATCCAGGCAAAGCTCCAGGTCTCCCCTCACGGCAATCTGACTAAGAATTACCAGCTGATTCCGGGTAGGGGTCTTCCAGGTTGCCACCACTTATCCCTTCGGCAGAGAGACCTTCTCTGCGGCCTTTATCATGGTTCCAAATAACTTCGTTGGATTTGTTCGAATCTCCACGCCGGTTTCGCATGCCGCGAAGTGCAAAGGGGCGTGATTGTTACCGCCCAGACTAATCCGGGGGGCTTGCGGGCAGGTGGTGATCGATGCACATCATTCGCCAGGCGTTGATGAAACGCAGAAGCGACATAAACCAGGCGTCCTATCAAAGCAGACAAAGAAACAAACAGCAGCTAAAGTAGGGACCGCACGCACGATGCTTACCCGCCACTTCTTTACCGCCCAACCACGGCGCAAGATCACCCTCAGTCTCACTCCAACACCACACATGGGTCTGCAGATTTACAGCCAATGAGAACTCTAAGGGATGAGGATGCACATTGCAGTTATGCAGGCGCGAAGATAGCCGGCTCTATTGGAAGACGTGCTTCCCCGCCGGCAACGAGTGTACTCGAGGGCGCCAACCAGAGCGGTGGGCATTTCTGGTCTTTTGCTGCTTCCAAATGTCTGACATGATGTTGAGAAAGTCAGAGAGCTTCTTGATCCTTATGTATTCTTGAGTTGTGTTGTTCTTGTCCGCAGTCAATATCCTCCAGCTGAGGAATTGTTCAACTCAGCCTCGTTCATGCACCGCAGTCAACGCCAAAAAGTATCGCGAGCTTCATCGTGGCCGCGACTCGAACACTAGAGAGCAAAAAGCCCCTCGACTGTATGCAAGTTTCTAGGCGTCTATTTTCGACCGTCTGCTTCCCCGTTCGTGGCAGCGACCGCCCTGATACCCTATCAGAAGCGTCAAGCCACCTGCTCGCCATTTGATTCTGCCAATACTGCACCACTACACCCAGTCCGTACATAGCGGCCAGCCATATCTTGTCTCTCATTCCCGCATTTTGCTGATTCTAGTGTAGCCTCAGAATCTCTCAGCCCAAATTAGATACCACTTGCTGGCGCGCGCTCCAGAACAAAACCCTCTGTATGCCCGCCAGTTGGAGACCTGTCTGTTCTTTCCTTCGATAGCTGGTCTCTATCTATTAATTTTTCGTCTTTCAAAGTAAAATTTTCTGTGCATATTCTGTTTTCCAAAGCAATCACCCACACCGTGGTCCTCGACCTGCGCCTTGTACACTTTTTCTTTCAAACTCAGATTTGCTTCCGTACCAACATGTCCAGTCAGTCTCCGCCTTCCAGCTGGCCGTACAGGCAACTCACAACTCCTTCAGTACTCAACGAAACGAAACGACCCGAACCTCTATCGCGAGAACGAACATCCTCCTCCTCCTCCGGGTCTTCACTTAAGATCCCTCGAACACCTCGATTTGCAGAAGCTACGACAGTACACTCTCCTATCGAGCAGAGCGAAGATAGCAAGTCACCATTCGCAGACCCTCCAACCTCACAATCATTCATGGCGACATCACAGCCGTCAGATATTGGCTTCGGCTACATATCCGAAAATGATCCCTCACGGCATGCTCAAGGTGTCCCAGTCGAGATCCCACAAACACCAGCGTCACCACTGAAGAGTGCAATGAAGGTGCCAGGCACGCCAGGGAGAAGGATAGATAACCCCTTGAGCCCGACGTTCCGAGAAGAGCAGATATTAGAGAAGCATGAGGAGATGACCGAGAAGGAGCAAGCAAAGGACCTAGTATGAACATCAATATGGTCTTCAAGCTACAATCACTAACAATTCACAGAAAATCAAGACGAGAGTACGGATAGCAAAGTTCATCCTCAGAGGAGTGAACTTCAGCTGCAGTCTCATCGTTCTCTCCATGGTCTCCGTCACATTTAGCATCTTCAACGCAACCAAAGCTCTACCCGCACGCAACAACCTCCCCGCCTGGGCCAACGGCACAAAAACATGGCCACAAAAGGTCATCCTTGCTGTTTCCTGTGTATCACTAGCTCTCTGTCTTGCCGTATTCTGGAACTATTGGAGAGGTGGTCATAAACGAGCAGAAAAGGTTGCAGTCTATTACACTCTGTTCGCCATAGCATTCTTCATCTTCAGCACCGTTATGTGGGCCATGGCAGCTGGTATTCTCCAAGGCGCTAGAAACAACAGCAACAACCAGGATGTCTGGGGCTGGTCTTGCGTTGATAACAAACGGCGACAATTATTCCAAGAGAAAGTAGATTATGCACTGGTTTGCAGATTGCAGGTACGTTCCCCCTCCCTCCATCCACTTCAAATTTTAATAAAAGAACAGAGTTGGTCACTCGTCTGTTGCCTCATCGAAGTCATCCTCGAATCAATAACCATCATCCTCTACGGCGTAGTCTTCTACAGATACTACTCCAAACAACGCCTCCGCAAGTCAATGGACATTCGCGATCGCGCTCGTTCTGACCTCTACCTCGCCCAACTCCGTTCTCAATCTGCACCCAACACACCCGGATTCGGTCCCATGTCCCCCTCTTACTCCACCCACATGAAATCTCCCCGCTTCCCACCCGCCTCCTATACGGCCAAAAATCCCGACTCCGCAGCAGAAGAAGGCCTCATCACCCCTGGGACAAGATTCGTAGAAGCGAAATCCTCTTCAAGTATTCCAGCCAAGCCATTTGCACTCCAACCTCCTCCTATCAAGCTTCATGGCGCGACACCGAAATTGGGTCAAGGTGCTTTCGATGCACTAGCACCGAGGAAAGAGAGAGTCATTGAGCATGTAGCTGCTGCGCCGGGAGAGCAACAATATGATGCCGTGCCGATTCCGGGCGCGTATGCTAGTCCGTTGAGTAGTCCGGGTTTCGCGCCGCAACAGCAGGGACATCAGAGGTTCGGGAGTGTGGGCGAGGCGATTACGAGTGATGTGAGGATCGAGAGTCCGCCCGGAAGTCCTAGGGGCTGGAGATAGATGATGTTTTTGTACTTTTCTTCTCTTCCGAGTGTTTGGAGGATTTTTATTTTGGGAGTTGGTGGAAATTTATTTGAGAGATGTGAAATGAGGGGATGAGAGCAATATACAATATACCTTTGATGTGGAATGTGTGATGGGATGTCAATGTCGCTCGCTGGACGTAGTCCGCTGTTAATAGGGTTCAATATGGATCGAATATCTAAAAGTCATCTCTGAAGTAATGTGTATCCGTTTCTGTGTAACCATCTTCCACATTTTCAATCTCTCCCGACACTAATCCTGACTTGGGACATCCACTCCAGTGAGTCAAGTTCAGTTCTGTCAGTGCCGCGCATACACCAATCCTTCTGCTCCCTAACTCCATCTTCTCGGGCCGAGAGTCTTCCCTGTTGCATTTCGACCGGACGTCCCAAGTTGTCAAATTAAGATCTCTGAATCCTTCGGTGTACAGTGATGCGGTCAGCACGCTACTGCGCATGTACCCCATGGGTTTCCCTCTCCTTTCTTTCCCAACTTCTTTTCTCGACAAAGAATGCATTCTAGAAATGTTTGTTGCTCATCGACCGGACATCCCCATTGTTTCAAGTCGTTCTAAGCGCTCTGAATCATTTTCTCATATGCGGTAAGCACTTTACTCCACCCATATGATTTGCTTCTGATTCTCAACTTGCTTCCTTTGCAAAAGAGAGGGTGCTTTATTACCTGTCGATCGGACCTCCCTAAGTCGTGGAAGAAAGATCTTTAGACCCTTCGATTCCTGGTGATGCGGTCAGCACCTCACAACTTGCATGAACTACGTTGTACCCGCCAGTCTCTTCCTCCCTCTTCTCAGCCTCCTCACTTAGAGACCATAGCATTTTCATGCTTGTCTGTTGTATGTCTACTAGATTTCCACATTGATTCAAGCACTTCATAGGTTCTGTATGCTTTTGTATGTGGCCAGCACTCTACTCTATCCACATGGCGTGCTTCTGCAAAGAAGGAGAGCTGAGAACGAGAAGACGTTATTCTTTGTTGTATGTCGACCGGACGTCCCCTTCGACGCGCGGTGATGCGGTCAGCACTTTACTGTGCTGACCGTGATCTACCTGTGTGGTTGTCCTGAGTTCTCCTTCCAGAGCTTCCCTTTTCTGCAAAAGAGAATCTTCTCTCATAGATCTCTTGTTGCACTTCGACCGGATGTCTCCAATGTTTCAGGTAATATATGGTTTCTGAGTCCTTCGACTTCGATTCGCGGGTAAGAACTTTGCTTTGCTGCAGATCTACGCCCGCGAATCTCCTTCCTCGACCTTCTCCTTTTCAACGACCCTTCACTTCCATTTGAAGAAGAAAGTGTTTTTGTTGCACGTCTATCGGACCTCCCAATTATTTAAATCAATCTCCGGTTTTGGTGACTCTGAATCTTTTCAGGTTCGATTTGCAGTTAGGATTTGCTTTGCCGCACATGATCTACCGGCCCGGGCTCCTCGTAGAGAATGACTGTCTCAAACAACCCTCTTCCGAAAAACGGAATGTAATTTGTTGCACGTCGAATCGGATGTCCCCAAATGGGGGCAAGATCTTCAAAATTTTCAATTTGCGGACTTCAGAGCTCATCTTGAATCACTTGACTTATGTTCGCATATCTTGCCCAATGTCTGCTTGACCGAATATCCCGAGCTCCTTGAAGACATTGGAAGCTACCTACAGGAATTAATATGTCTGGGTAAGATGAAGTGTCTGAGTTAAGGCCGACATCTTTGAGCAGGAGATTGCTCGAAGGTAACAGGGTACTATAATAGTAAACATGGATTCTCATTGTCCGCTTAACTTTCAAGTCCCTCCCATCCAATATGAATTGAAAAGTGCCAGCAGGATGTCCGACATTGAGACCAAGTTGAATGTCCTGGGTAGATATTTAGCACTATCCTCACTTGAGTCCTTTAAACATTTGATCGCCAAATAGTCTAATCCATGTTGGGATATTGGAGCTCCCGTAAATGCAAGATGGTAAACCTGATATCCCATTCGAGTTGAGACATCGAGCAAAGAATATTGTTTGACCAGCTCAATTAAGATTGAAAAACTAGCTAAACTCCTTGCTGTGGTCGCAGACTTGAAAGCTCTCTCTCTCAAGTAACGAATAATGCAGTCTGGGACGAACTAAAAGTTGACAACGCTTCAATTAGCAGCGGCTTGGGATTCTGACAACATCCTATTCGACTCCGGAAGCGGTGGTTGGAGCATTCGATTGTCAAATGACCGATTTGGAAATAAATATCTAAGGTGTACTAACCTTGATACACTCCCATTGTTGCTTCAGGACTCCCTCGATCGTCCACTGCAAGCCCGACGATTTGAATAGCATACTGTGCTTTGCTATTCACTTAGGAGCTTTAGAAGCGAATGTACAATTCGGGAGATCTTTAATGTAACACACAGAAGTACTCGACATTTGCCCAAAACTCGTTGGACGAGGAGAGAACAGAGCCCGAGGCAAACTGAAAACTCCATATATACCAAACTCAACAGAAGCAGAAATTGTTGAAAAGCCATCGTACTGCCGCATGGATAGAAAGCCATATCAGTAGCTTCGCTCTAGAAGTACAGCCATGCATCACTCTCGGAAGTGTAAAACCAGATGCTCACCGTGTATCACCGGATAATGTAGCAAGGTCAATCGTCCCTCATCATCCCATCCCATGTTCCTCCCCATCCCCTCCCCGTCTATTCCCTTCACCCATTTCCCATCAATCACCCTCTCTCCTACTTCGAGACAGCAGACTTAGCCTTCTCAACAACAGCACCAACCTCATCCCCCACCTTCTCAACCGCTGACTTAACCCCTCCTTCCGCCGCCTTCAACTTATCCATCTCCTCCTTCCCACCCCACTTATGATACTGCATCCAACGGTAACCTTGCGTGAGTTGGGAGCCCTCATTTACGAAGTGGCAGGCGAAGAGGAGGTAGTTCTTTGGTTGGACGGCGAGAGCGTAGCGCATGAACGTTGCGGAGTAGATTATTAGGGCGCCAGTCATTTTGCCGGAAATGCTGTGGAGGGAGGAGGGTTAGCAACTGAATATTGAAATGAATGGGGGATAGGGTGGGAAAGAGGGGAGAGACGGAGAGGAAGAAAATGGTTGGAAGGTTGTGAAGACTCACAGCTCAGGACTCTTCTGCGTATCCATAACCGCCGCAATCGGGATACCAAAATTCGAAACCGGACCCCAGAAATCTATCCATCCCCTTCATCAGCATACAGTCCCTCTCAATCTCCTAATTCACAATGCTCGTTCCAAAAACTCATCTCCTTCACACAAGTGTAACTCGCCGAGCCCGCCAAGAGAAAGTGGGAAACATACGCGTAGAACAGACATAGCTCAGCATTGGATTCGCGCGAATCTTCGCATTGATTGCTTTGATGAAGGCTGCCATTTTGAGAAGATGGTGGTTTATGAAGGGGAGGTGGAGTGGAGAGTTGAAGGTGAAGCTTGCTTATGAAGTTGTACAGCGATTGCGGATTTGATGGGAAGGTTCATGGCCGAAAATAGGAAGGGTCACGTGCCGACTGTTCAACGAGAAATGCGCCGAAAGGAGGGGCTAAAAATGCGGTAGAGACTCGATTTTCAGTCAAAGAGGTTTAAAGAATGAGGGTGATTTAGGTAGTAGACATCAAAGTTCTCTTGCTTTGCATTGTTGCGCTGTCTATGCTACAAATTGACAATTTTTGGTATGAAGAGCCAAACTCCTCCCTCAACGCCTATGCGGTGTTTGATTTTCCGCTGCCGCCCAATTTCTCGTGAAACATCCTCAACTTCGAGGCCATATCCTTCATTCAACTACCGTCTTGGAGGAGGAGCGAATCCTGGTGGTGGTCCTTGTCCTCCTGGGAAACCTGGGGGTGGGAAGCCTCCAAATCCTGGTGGGGGAGCTGGGGAAAATGTTAGCTTTGGATTCAACTAAGTGTGTGTTTTGAATTGCTTACCTCCTCTGCCAAATGGTGGTGCTCCAGGGAAACCTCCGAATGCAGGTGGTGCGCCAACTCCAGCAGCAGGGCCCTATAAGGTGTTAGCGCTATGTTCAAGACCACTCTAGAAGCTCAACTTACAGCTAGTCCAACGGGCATGCCTCGTCCAGCAGGTCTAGCAATACCGGCACCAGCAGCAAGAGTTGAAGTCATTCCCCCTGGCGCGCTCGCTCCCAATCGTGCGGACGGATCTGCTGGAGGCGGAGACTCGACCGAGAGGGAGATGATATGAGCACCTCTGACAATCGTAAGACCAAGTGTACGCTTTTCTTCGGACTCAACGAGCGGTGCTGAGGTACTGGCTGCACCTGGAGCAGCAGGTGCTTTATTCGCCTTGCGCTTGACGCGTCTGAACTCCTCTGTGTCTGCGAGAACGAGGTTCATATGCTGTGCCAAAAGTTAGCAATTGAAGTCCAAAACAGTAACCCAAGAGTGCGCGCATACCTTGTCAAAGGCAAGCATTTGTCCCACCATCTGGCGCCCATCATTCATGGTCACTCTCATCCGGTAGTTGATCTAATTCCACATCAGCACACGACCCTTCAATAGAGGCGCCAAGAGCTTTAAAACTCCGCGTGATCGGGGCAACGTACGAGACCGGCCTGTAAAGATAGCAATAGTCAGCCTATAATGTCAACATAAAGCTTTAGAGCAATGGAGTAGGAGGATAACTCACCATCTTTCCTTGCTTGTTCGCCATGTTGACTGAAATGCGAGATGCGCGACAAGTCGGCTTCTCTTGTGGGGTTCAAATATTGGTTCTTGAAGTTTCTTGGACTTCAGTCAACTCTTGGGCTCTTTGCAAAGCGTAGAGTTTGACCTGGAGTTCTTCAAGGTCGTAGCTTTGAGGATTTGAGAAGGCTGCCATCCGCTAGCGCCAATGCGGTTAGGCATATTTTGACATTCGCGAGAGCGCACCACGCATTTTCAGAAATTGATCGCGAACTTTCTGAACGACAATCGACAACTTCACGACCAATTTCCCACGACAATCCTTCGACATCCGTCAAAATGGCCGAAGACAAGGGAAACAACCCCATGAAGGAGCTCCGCATCCAAAAGCTCGTCCTCAACATCTCCGTCGGAGAATCTGGTGACAGACTCACTCGTGCGGCCAAGGTATTGGAACAATTGAGCGGTCAAACTCCAGTCTACAGTACGATTACCATCGCAGAGCGAAGAGGACAAATCTAACATTACGCTTAGGCAAGGCCAGATACACCGTCCGTACTTTCGGTATCCGTCGTAACGAAAAGATCGCTGTGCACGTTACTGTCCGTGGACCAAAGGCTGAGGAAATCTTGGAGCGTGGATTGAAAGTCAAGGAATATGAGCTCCGCAAGCGCAACTTCTCTGAGACTGGCAACTTCGGCTTCGGTATCAGCGAACACATCGATCTCGGTATCAAATACGACCCCGCGATCGGTATCTATGGCATGGACTTCTACTGCTGCATGTGAGTATACACACAACGGAGGTACATTGGATAGTATTGACAGTTCTTAGGACCCGTCCTGGTGAGCGTGTTGCCAAGCGCCGCCGATGCCAGACCAAGGTTGGATCCGGCCACAAGATTAAGCGTGATGAGACCGTCAAGTGGTTCAAGAACCGATTCGAGGGTATCGTCAGGTAGATGGTGACAAAATGGTTCCTGGCATGGGCTCTGGAGTAAATGATTGTGCATTGGTGGGGGCATCATTGGCTGTATTCTACTGAATCTACGGATCAGGACACAATGAAGCAGTTTGCCAAAACTGTTCAGCTTTTTCTTTCGGGATAGCTGCGGCCAAAGAGACCGACCGGCTTGCCGGCTTTTTGCGATATCCAGATACACTGATGTGAAAATGCGTTGAGAATTTGATTTTATTTCCTTGATACTCCCATTATTGAGATGGGGAATCCAAAGCTGCTTATTTCCCAGAGCAGGCATCTATATTTCTATGATGATCCAACAAGTCTTGTTGAGAATTCTCGGATGTTCTTCTATGCGTACATCTTTCTAAAGACCAAAACTCTGAAACCATTTTCTACCTTTTAAAAGTCTAACCTCAGCCAATGCTACCGGTATTCAACCAAATTTACTTCATCATATCCCTTTCCATTACTTCGTATTGTCCGCTCCGTTTATAAGATTGTTGAACATGTTTCCCACTGATGAAGACTGCCTCGGGTCAGCACAAGTCCTACTTCCTCTCTCGCCATCAACATACCTCTTGTCTCTGATCACTAAATCCGTCGGCAAACTTCTGGCTTCCAACGCCTTGTGCCTCACTGGCACCAACCTGGTCCTGCGACCCTAACTTCGTTGCTGACCCTGGTGTGTGATGGTTTGAGGCTCCTGCTCGACTGTACGCAGCTTCGATATTCCGAACTCCAGGTGTCTTGCCTGAAAGGAGGCCAAAGGAGGCCACCAAGAAGGCCGGCATCTCCTTTGTTCTGTTCCTGTGCTCGCGTTGAGTCTGACATCGTTTGTATTTTGATATTGCTCGGTTTCAAAAGAATTCTTTTACAAGCAGGATCAAAATGTTCTTCTACATGTGTGGTTGAGGCGAAAATCGACAACGAGGTCCAGCCAACGTAAACCACTTCTAGTGATTTAAGTTAGCACTCAAACCATGTACTTTACATAATCCTTGAAGTCTATTGGAACGGTGTCTGAAGGAGATCAATTCGGCTGTGTCAAAGGGTAGACGTCATGAAGGGGTCTTCCAGATCGAGGTACTAGCGTCGGAAAGGCTCAGGATATGCACTAAGGTAGTGTGTTCTGTCTTGAGATCATTCACAAGCATTTTGACGTTTGACAGAGGCTAACTTGGGCTTTCACATGCTCTTGATGTTTCAGGTCGTTGGGACGAGATGTGAAATGTTCGAAGTGGAGGAGGTTCATATTTATAAGAATATTCATTCATGGCATGATATAATAATACACTTCATTCCGGAAATACCCAACACCATGTGTCGCCGTACCCATAAAAGAGACCTCATAGAATCATGCCTGACAATGTCTGTACCTATCTCATACTCCAATATGCTAATACACTCTCGGACAAATGTTTCGTAGCCTTGCGTCTCGAATTCTTTATTTTGATGAAGATCCCGATGTGAAACTACAAAGAAATTCGTCAGCACCCATATATCTCAGAGCATGGCATATCATTGAACTTACTTATTCCACATCTTGCCAATGAAGCCGGAGGCAGGCTTCATCTCATTGAAGCTCTCTCGTCTGGCTGCTGCCGCCGCATCTGTGCTGTTGCGTTTCTGGTTAATCAGGCTGGAGAACATGCCTGATGAAGAGGAGCCCTAAGTCATGTATCAGTATTCGGATTCAGCGAAAACTGGTTATAGATTTAGAGGTACATACTCTTCTTTTGTCACCACCGACGTTGTTTGCAGGTGTGCTCTGGGTTCCTGAACCTCCCATGACTGCTGTGGTCCTTCCTGAACTCATCTTGTAGTTTGTGGATGACAGCTGAATGGAGGAAGTGGTATAGCTGATGGATCAAATCGTTTGGATGATATGTTGGGAGTGAAAGTAGATTGCGAGGAAAGTGACAAGAGAAGAGGGGTCAGTAGTGATATATTCGACTAGACGAACACTGCATTCATCCCGTGCTCATCAAGCTCCGCACTCGCAAGCTTCCAACCACCGAATGCAAAAAAGCATTAATAATGACTTCATCCACCCATCGGCTCTCTCGCAGCGTCTCACGCAATCCCAAAGCCCACTCGGCCCTGTACATTCCTCTACCCCGCCCTTGTGGCATGACCTTTCTCAATCCTCCAACCAGCATCCATCTCCTGAAACTCCTCCCGAACTTTCCATCCAACCAAAACACTTGTTTTATCTCATCCGCTCTCAATCGCCTTCCCCCAAAGCCTTTCATCAAATAAACTCTCCAGCCCCACAAAAAGAAGCAATCAACTCACGCTCACTTGTCAAAATCTCGAGCTTGTGTACCCCTCCACACCTCACAGTTCCCTGCAAGACTACGCATCCGCATCGTTCTTGCTACCAGACCAATAACAGAAGGAGATAGTCAGGGAATATGCCACTCGCTCAATGTGTCAAAGCAAGTCCATAACGACCAGTGGAGGTTGCCGCTTCCTTAATGCAATCGCGGGGATCAAGTCCCTCAATTAAGTTTCCTCAAGGGTCGTGGCGATATTGACGAATTCGGGGAATTTGGCACGTGTGGGTTTGTATTTGCTTACAGAGATTTGCTGAGGAATGGATAAGCATGAGAATTCGAATGATATTTCGTCGTGCTCGTATTTTTTCATGGGATGTGATCCGATGAACAATTGCTGCCTGGGTGAAGTCCGGACATCCAAAATGACGATGCACCCCGCATTTTGGTGGCGGGGGAAGCAAGGGTGTGCCTTTAATATCCTCAAGGGGTACTTTCTAGGATGGAACTTCGAAAGGGGTCAGTCAATTGATGCTCGAGCGAGACGAAATTGCGATTGGTGATTTTGTTTGAAGTCCTGTTCAAGCTGCGTCACGTAAAGCGTGGTCGTTTGGGAGTCTTATTGTTTTCTTAGTTCTTTTCCCCTTAAACCGTCCCTCATCTCAGGTTGTGTCAGCAAGAGGAAATAGAAAAACCCTACAAGTCGCTGATTTTTTGGGATAAATATATCATTATATTTCACATCTTCATACAGGAGTAGCTTGGTGTCCTAAACCGGTAGGATCAACGACCATAGTTTGACCCTTTCAAGCTGCTCGGAGCGCGGAGGCCTTCAGCTCAGGAAGAGAGTCTGCAGAAACAAATCCTTCGAGCACACTGCGAACCCAGAAAAGAAGCATATCGTATCGCATCGCTGTTCCTAGCCCCAGTAATCGATGCCGTGACAGCGTTCATTGCCACAAATTGCAACGACCAGAACATTTGATCGTCTCGAGTTATTATGCGCGGTCTCAAGGTCTGTAATTTGAGGAGAGTAGTCGTCATGCATGCGTGCGAAGATAACATCCGCAAATCAGCTGAGGGGACAGGTTTGCCTACATTTTGCTTATCTCTGGCATCTTTATCTGTACTGCCTGTCAGTTGACTGCTGGTCCACGAAATATCCTCCAATATTTAGGTGCCTGCTAGAAAGCCAAGTTCTTGAATGCACATTAAGATTGGAACCCAAAAATAAAAGCGTCTCCATATCAACACCATACGCCTCGAAGGTTTCTCCGTCTTGAATAAGCTGTATCTTACCGCCATTATCATAGAAAAAGTCTATTCGCTCGTTGGAAGGCGTGAGGATCGTTACAGGCGGTGGTTTTGGGAGTAACCGCAAGGCGGCGGCGAAGAGAAGACTTTGTCTGAAGCTGCCCAGGATATAGAATCTCTCTGTCGTCTTGGGTGATCTCGAGAGTACGGCATTGGGTGGGAGATGCATAGCCCCTGTGTTTTACGCCCGGTTTCCAAACATATCGCTGTCGTCCTCGAAGAAAAGAATGAATGGGCGTCTTCATCGTTCATAGCGGAACTGGAAGCCCTAGTTCGGATGAAAAGTCCGTGACGCGACGCGACGGCCTCGGGAGCTAAACCCATCCTAGCCTAGTGCATCTCCCTCTCGAAGCCATTTTGGTTTTCGGGTTTACGAGTAGGATAACACTATCACGCCAGATAGTACCTAGTCACACAGTGGCAGAGATGGGATATGCAAATGAATCGTTCTCCCTTTTTCGGCTCCTCTCGAGGCCTCGAGGCCGTCCTCTGCACTAATGCAACCCATCCCTTTAGCCACGAAAGCAAGTCGTTCTTACCTCATCATGTTCCATGCAACGTGTTTCTGTTCTTGGATCCAGAGGCATGCCATGAGGCTCATTGTGAGCCCAAAGCATTGAGGCCGTCTTCGGAATGAGACATACTCAATTCGCAGACCAAGGTTGAGACTCGAAGGCCTTCTTCCCTCTCGAAACCTCAAATGGAACAGGACACAAAAAGCGAAGCTACCCGTATCACACATTTCCTGGCATATTCGAGATCGAATAAGCATACCTCTGGTCGTAATATCTCTAGAACCTAGGTCAGTGGATGTATTACTGAGGTGTGGCAGAATTCCTGCATCAATCAACATTCGATCGAGGCACACTGACGAACGTCATGAGACTGCCAATTAGATTATCACCATACAATAGCATAGATATGTATTAACTATGATCATTTCTCATACAGTTAGATCCTTGATTTTGTTGACGTTGTAGTATTTTACGAGTTCCATATCTCTTAGTGCATGTCCGCATTTGGTCAGCTTAATCAACACGTTACCCTCCCTTTGTTGCTTCGAATCGATCTTTCCTCAGCCGTATTGCATTGTTAGTATTGTCTGCATGCAGTTAAGTCTTTGTTCCTTCAGTCGGACGTCCCTCGGTCGCAGCACATTGAGAGTGCCGCTTGCGTTGCTTGACAGTCTTTGTTGAGATAATGATACCGGAAGCTACCTCCCACAGAAATACTGTAGCTGATACAGCGCCTGCAAAACTATTCGACGTTTTACGCAATCTGTAAAGCCTCTAGCTGTGAGGAATGTTAACAGTAGTTCTTACTCTAATTTTCTTCTTACTCTTCGTATCATTTCAATTCGGTTTCAACTCTAGACGCAATCCAAGATCAACGAGTAACCCGAACACCACGAACATGGGATTCGCAATTCGAGACGGATTTCGGTCTGGAGTATACCCCTTCTTGGAAACCCTAACACCAACTGATCTAGATCCGAACCGTCTTCAGAGCAAGAGACTATCAGATGCGGAGAAAGCCGTGCTCACATTCAAGAAGACTTGGTTATCAACCCCTTATCCGGAACAGCTCGCAGTCATTGTGGCTCAGATTATTGAGGACCGAAAAGAAAATCCCATTTCCAATGTTGTTTGCATCGGGATTGGTGGAGGAGGCTCAAGAAATAGTGGAGTGAATTTTGATACCCAACAGTTCGTGGTCGTTTCTCAAATTGTCGCCCAACTCGCTGTCGCCAATCCAGAGTTATTGGGGAATATTACTTTTCAAGATGTTGCAATGCAGCCTTATATGAAGGCGCTTTTCTTGAACCACGGGTGTCAAGTCGTTGAGCATCCAGCAGCGTTTAAGCTCGTGAATGCTACCACATTTTTCATCTCGGCGTTCGTTAGATTAGACACGGTAATGAAAGAGCTGGAAGGCCGCCCAACTGGAGAGCTTGCAATGTTCATGGGTAATGGGGATCAGTTTGCAGCGGAGGCCAAGACGTGTAAGTCGATCCTTGATATGCCTTGCTTTTCGACGCTCGAACTACTAAGCACTTTGGACACCATACTTATATTTAACAGCCAGCCCATACTTCTCGCCAGATTTGGTAGCCATCCCCGCAATGTTCGATCTCGAACTTACCAATCATGAAGATTTGCCGTGTGATAGACCTAATGGGAAATCCTACAATGCCCCTGGGGGAACGATGCGTGGCCTGTCGCCTTTTGACCTCTGGTGGCGGCCAGTCAGGACAGACGAGCAGAAGTTCAAAGTTCGGCTCGATGCTGCTCTCAGTCTCGGCTTTCCCGGCGATGTTGAGGAGTTCCGGCGTGCCTATCAAGCTGGGTACGCGGAAATTAATCATACTGAACAGCACAGATTCATCTACAACTTCATGGCTGCTAGGTTCAACGGCAATGTACAATCTATCGAAGGTTACCTTTTTGCTTGGATTGGAGGGAAGAGCGATGAGCAGAAAAAGCATGAGAAGGATGTTAACAGATTCCTGTCCATATTATACGATCCTGAGTGTAAGGACCGCACTTTCACCGAATATCTCAATGGATTCACAAGTTTGTGAGGAGGGATATAGCCTTTTGGATTTCCCAGCTTTGGTGGGACAATCGAAAAGGCTTGGCTAGGTTGAGATACCCCATGCAGCATGGTGAGTGTCGCATCATTGGCTAATGGTCGGCTTTGCTCAGTAAAAGTAGGATGGTAATGTCCAGGCGAGGCTGCGGGATCGAGAGGAAGCATGTGCGGTTGAGGAGGTTTGTTCCCGAATCACGATTTGCCAATGCGGAGGGCCGGTATAGGTAGCCTCCGTCACAGACATTCGCTACATTTTGAAATGAATAAATTTTATTTTGAAGCTACCCATTCCCCAACATTTGACCAAATGCTCAACTTTCGCAACACAATAGCCAACAAAGTCATCCGCTCGAGGGCCTCGCTAGTACAAGCACGATGTCCAACATTGGCTCGCATTAGTTGTGAACCGGTCTCTACTAGTATCCTTCCCCACAAAGTTGACATCACCAGAATCACAGCCAGCAACCAGCAGCCAGTATGAGAACAGTACAAAAAAACAAGAGATAATTCAGCATTGTGTGGAATACTCCTCGGCTCTTGTTAATCCTCGAAAGCTTTGCCCCCCATAGTCCCTCATTGATATATAAAGCAACACAGCTTGATATCATGCCATGCCTTCCTTAAACCCAATCAAGATCGACGACACCCACTGGTAAAATCGCAATGTCTTCATCGACGATGCCCAAGAAGTTCGAATACATTATATCGGCTGTCCACCACACCCCGGCAAGGAGACACTACGTCCCGAGAATACTAACACCATCCTCCTAATCTGCGGATTCCCGAATATATCCTATCAATGGCGTTATGCGATTACTCCTCTCGTAATAGCAGGCTATCGAATGGTAGCACACGACGACCGTGGAGCAGGCGAGTCTTCTCACTCAGCGAGCCGCTTCGACAAGTCACAGTCGCTTCCGACTTACACAAGCTAGCACACCACCATTTGAAAATCACGAATCTTATCTACGGTCACGATATCGGCTGTATGATCGCTCACGCGTACGCTTTTACATTTCCAGAACACACTCTCGATATCATCTGGGGAATGCCCACTTCCTGGTTCTAAGCCCTATGAATCAGGGTCAAGAACTCTCTGCTGGGATGTGGCACTATACATTCCAACAGGAAACCGATATCCCAGAAGCTTTGGTAGCGGATCGAGAACGCATTTATTTAAAGCATTTCTACGATCGTCTCTGCGTGAACCCTGCCAGGATCACGCCTCATAATTTGGATCACTACGACACTAGTTTTGCAAACCAGGGGGCATGGGGTGTGGATTTGAGCTGTATCGTGCTTCCCTCGGGATGCGAAGGATGATCAGAGGATGTTGGAGGAGAGGGGGACGTCGAAGGTGCCGGCGCGTAGTTTGAGTGGGGAGGGGAGCTTGTTGTTCCAGGTTGCAGAGGAGCGGACAAGGGAATTCTATGAGTGGATAATGGTGGGCATTGATGTGCTGAAGAGAATCCGGAGGATTTGGCGAGGGATGTGTTTTGTTTGCAGGAGAGCATAATAGAGCGGTCTAAGGAGAAATCTAGATTAGATTTGTACAATTTCCTTTCTTGAGATGAATCCGAGATCTGAGAAGTAATATCTGCATTAAGGTTATTTTTCTTCCGATAGCCCCTGCATTCGAAAGCACCCCCAAGATACCAAGACAAAGGGTCACCGATGTTTTGAGCCTAGGCTTTGGTCGAAAACTCGGCAACTTAGGGGACTTAAGCGAGCATCACCCCCCTTTGCTGAGAATCTTGTCTGTGGGTGTTGTCTTTTACTAATCTTTGTAGGTTTAAATTGATCTTTGATCCATCTCATCTAGCGCGCTTCTTGTTACGGGACTTTTTGGGATTTCTTTTACACCAGGAAATCTGAAGCTTAGCATCTTCCAACGAGTTTCGTTCCGAGCCAGCACCGACGAGAAGTCTCCGGTTTCGGCTGTCAAGAAGCAAATTGAAAGCCTTTATTCTAGATCACAAACTAGATTTGAACTCAAGTTCTCGGTGTCGAGGCTGGCATTCAGACGCTCATCATAATTCTCAGTCTTGCTTTTTGTGCCGCCACCAACCAGATGAGGCCAAGCGTTACTCGTATTTAAATTTATGATAATATTTATCTATATAAATGATCGCATTTTAATTTTATTAAATTTTATAAAGGTTTTTTTAAAGCTATAATTTTTGGAATAAAAATCGCGATTTTTTTTGGTTGGGCATTTGGTAAGACTGGGCGGTTACCCAGTCAAAACGAGTATCACATTCAGCTGCATTGAGACATGCCGTAGCCTTGCAATACCCAGATTATACTCGAGCAAGCAATTGCAATCATGATCAAATCTTTGTAAGATGACGGACTCTATACCAGCGAGGCACCTGTCACAGCGACGATATTCATTAAATGAGAAACAAATAGCAGACGGCGCCATCGTTCCATTTTCAACCCTCCCGACGTGCGCTGCACAATGCGGTCCTCTCTTCGACGTCCAAGCAGAATGCACCCCTCCAACCAACATCAACGTTGACGACTTTTGCTTCTGTGCAGATACTCGACTCACACCGTTTAACAGCAATGGCACATCGGAAGTTGGTCAAGTATGCGGAAGTGCGAGTTGTTCAGCGGAACCGGACCTTCAAGCTATCAAGACATGGTATCAGTCATTTTGTACGGAGAATGGTCTTATTGGGGCAGCTTCCGTAGTTACGAGCACAACGGGTGCAATGACGATGACAGTACTGGAGGTTCCAATTGCGATTACTGCAATCACGAGTGGTGAGACGGTAGTCGTGCTCTCAACCTCCTTCTCGACGATAGCTGGGAAGACGACAATATCTCTAACTACTTCAGTCCTTCCAACAGTCTTTGGAAATCCCAGTACAACGCCTGCAGAAGCTGGAGGACTATCTCCTGGTGCAAAAATTGGGATTGCAGTGGGGGTAACTGTTGTTTTTCTGCTGGCCCTACTCACCTTTTGGTGGATGCTGGTACGAAGAAAGAAACGAAATAGGACATTGAAAAATGGGAAACAAGATGGGATACTTCTACCAAGGCCGAACACACACGAAGTCATGACACTAGCGAATACGCATGAGATGAGTACAAAACATAATGTGCTAGAGATGGACGGACACACAAGCAAGAAATTCGTGAGAGGAGGCAAAGCGAATGTGGATGTACTGACACATATGCTGCCTCTTGGATACAAGAGAGGGCAGGCTGCTATTGGGGGGCTATCTGCAAGTCATGATATTGATAGTTCGGGTTTGAATGCGGAGAGTCAACAGGGTATGGAAAATGTTTCCCCAGATAGACCTGAGATATTGGCACCTTTCTCCCCACGAGACGACCCAACTCGAAACCACAATACACTGATGCCCCACGAAGACGTGGAGATTGAACGAGGGGCACACGAATCAGACCGAGGCCATGAGGAGGAGGAACGCAAACTGAAAGTCTTGCGTGATAGGATAGATAGAATACGAGAGGAGAAGGAAAGGCTAGAGAGGATTCAGGAACTGAAGGATTTGGAGGAGCAAACGAAGAGGGAGATCTTGGAAGCGCAACGGAGACAACTATAGTCATCAGAATTACCAAATTCCGATTCCACTTCCAACTCATGTTTAGGCCTCTTCAGCGAGGTAGGTTCTCAGCTGCCCTTTTCACCACAATACTGTGCCATAGCAGCAACTTCTTTATCGGATTCTAAGCACCATCGCCTCGTCCCGCCAAACAACACCGCCATCTTTCCTCTAACATCACACTAGACCCGCGTTTCGCGGCCACCAATATACCCAGGTGTGCTGCTATCAACATATCCATCCCGTCCACCGCTATAACCCTTCTCTTTAACAACACGATCGTTACGTTTGGTGTGTCAATGATATTTAGCAGCATGGGACGCAGCAGTAATCGCGTGCAAAAGACTTTGAAGATAAGTTAGCGCTACCGGAGAAGTAATCCACAAGAAGGATCTCCACTTACGTGCTAAAATTAGCTAAGATGAAAGTATCTCATGGCAGTCTGCAATTGAAATCACTAGGAACATGGCGATTGATGAAACCATTTCCATAGGTGTTGCTTGTACAAGGTCCACTCGATCCATGACGCTTCGGGCTCGTCAAGACGGCAACAATAATGAAGGCCGCGGCAAATAGCAGGTCGAAGATGATAAGTAACATGCGAAGCATGTTGTTACCACCTGCCCGTAGAGCGAAGCTGAGTGCTATGGCGACCAAGGTGTGTAGAACGGCAGCTGCGATTATGCTTTCGACGGCTCCATTGGAGCGAGAGGCTTTATGGACAAGGCAGAGGATCTTTGCGAGCTGTAGAGTGAAGAGAATGAGTGAAGTGGCGGCGGAGAGGAGCTGGAGGAGACGGAGGAGGTGTTGGATGAGTTGGCGAATCTTGGTAGATTAGGGAGATCTTGTGGCTCCTGAAGCGGTTCCTGCCCCGGTTCGGGTGGTTGTGTTCTTGGTATGGCTAAATATATCTGTGGATGAAGAATGTTTGAGAGGATCGATGATGGGAAAGGTTTTGTTGTTTTAAGAATGAGAAATCGAGTTGAAATAGGGAGATTTGCCTCTTTTATGAAGACCACAAGCGAGCCCAGCAAGCTCTATGAAGATGAACTTAGCCACAAACTTAGAAGCGAGCTTTGAACTTTTATCACCTTCCATCAAAATTGAAATTCCATTGTCTCTGAGGATCTCCGCGAGTTATCTCTGCAACCATTCGTGGGCAGATAAGAACAAGAGATTCCATCCAGATGACGACCTTTCATGCTAAAGAGTGTCCAAACAGAAGGTAGATCTACTGCATCAGCCATAAGCGTCGCCCAAATAGAGTTTGCTTGTGGCTGATGAAGCAGATCTAATCTCTACCTGAGTTGTATCCTTGCTATGTTGTCGTCGTCACTGGCTGTGAGCCAGCATTACCAACATTTTTTTGAGAAGACATCAATACTAACGCTGTCAGTTTCTCTTGGAGCCTAGACGGTGAGCGACCTGCCATTTATTGTTTGATCTTGGTGTATTATCTTGCGTAGAAAGTAGCAAATAGGTAGTGACGACAGCGTGACAGTCACGTGAACTGACTGCAGCGTAACTTTTAGAGAGAGAAACAGGTCTAGAATTGGAAAGAAGGGGAGTAGAAGCAACGAATAGGAGCTGCAGCTTGCAGAAATTGTGCGACAGTTGAATAACCGAGATGTAAATATCGATATGCGCAACAGGGACTAGGCTCATGGCCTTTGCACTTATAACGATTCGGGGCGCTCAGATCTAGAACTCAAGCTTCTGTTGCAAAGCTCCTTGGTGCAAGCGCAACGTTAATTTATAGTGATTATTGCAACGGCTATAATGCTAAGTGAACCGAAACCGCAGTGCACTGGCCTAAGTTGCAGAAGTTGCAGAAGTTGCAGAAGTTGCAGAAGTTGCAGAAGTTGCAGAAGTTGCAGAAGTTGCAGATGTCGCAGATGTCGCAGATGTCGCAGATGAGAATTTCTTTTTCGGCTGTCGAGTTATTCCCAATCTAGAATACAAACATTACAGTAGACTAAGATAATGATCCTAAACTAAACATCGTTATTTTCAAATACTAAAACGACTCGGACTCGAAATCTAGTAAGCATGGACATAAACGACTTTCTCAATCTCTATCGCAACGAGATTGAAATGCAGCTTCCGAGAAAATCAAAGAGACGGCGACGGATTCTACAGCCTTCCGTGACGAATGAACGTCTGCTAGACATTTAACTCCTAGAACACAACACTTAGAGCCCAAGATCCAAAAAGCCCTTTCACGAGTAGACGCCACCCGAGTTCATGACTGGAGTTGAAGTACAGCTTTGTGTCAGGATAATCCTGCCTAGTCACGTGGAGCTAAGTGGCCTCGCTTAAGGAGTATATCCTCAAGCCCTAGCCTTAGACCTCTTCTCTCCTTGCTTAGTATTCTCGTCAATGGAGTCTTCTACCTACGTCTGGTTCTTGCTCGTGACACTTTGCCGATGACCCTTTTTCGAAGCGAGGAACACGTGCAACTCAAATCACAACACCTATCACTCTGAAGCCCAAGCATCCCAAATCCAGTCGCCCCTTAGATATGCCTTGTTAATTTTTTTCACACTCCACACTCCTAACATCCTCATCTTCTTTTCCAAAGAAATCTCTCAAAACCCCACAACGCGTGACACACACCTCTCTCATCACACCCTCCCTCACCTTCCTTCATCGTGAACCAGGCGTGGCATCCGTGAGGCCTCTCCTCCGACATGCAACAAAACCTGCACGGAGAGAAAATTTTCACCCTCTCCCCGTCATCTTTCCTGCTCCATCCAATGGCTGACGCTCACTCGTTGCACGGCATGCGGGATGCGGGTTAAGGAGGTTATTCTCGGGAACGGGAAGAGGGATAGGCGTGCCAATGGGAGGATTCTTGATGTTATGGGAGGGACAGGGGTGATATGGAGGTGGGAGGTGGGATGATGGATTTGAGGGGGACGTAAAAGGTGTGGATTTGAATGTTGGTGTTGTGGGGATCGTGGGGATCGATATGACGGAAAGAGGGAAGAATTATGTTTTGATTGCGGACAACTGGAAGGTTTGATGATGTCCGAAATAAGCCGAGCCAACATTGGAAGCTCGGTCTCTACGTCTCCGACTTGAAGCTCGTTCCTCCCTTTGAGGACTTTATTACTCAAAAATACCCTTATCCCGAAACATACACTTTCAGACCCAAAACTAATCACCCGGGAACGAACATTCAAGTGCCAAAAATGTATAATTCATTCTCTTTCATGAAGACATACAAACTTCCAAGCCCTATGACTGCCCAATCCGATCTCCGAGACCTCTGCCACAACCACAATCTAATCACCAGTCCCAATCCCCTTTTCGCCTGCCAAAGCTAATTTTACCAAAGCTCAAAATGAATACTCTACTTATCACCCGGCTTGACAATCTTACAGATGAGATCCGATCCAGCGACCGAATCGCCTTCCTTAATCTGGATATTTCCGACCTTACCAGCGTGTGGTGCCGAGATGACCATTTCCTGCATCGCATATTAGCCTCGAACTCTTTGTTAAAGGCGAAAGAAAGACTCACCATCTTCATAGCACTAAGGACCGCAAGCGGATCACCCTTCTTAACCTCCCCACCTTCCTTAACCCTCAACTCAACAACCACACCAGCCATCGGCGCACCAACCTGGCTGCTATCTCCGGGATCAGCCTTAGCTCTGCTGGTATTCTCAACTGCAGCATTGACATCATCAACTGTAACCTGTCTGACTTCACCATTCATCTCGTAGAAGACCTCTCTTTGACCAGTAGTATCCGAGAGAGGACCAACAGCAAGAAGCTTTAAGATCAACACCTTACCCTTCTCAAGCTCAACATGGAACTCCTCTCCAATCTCAGGTCGAGAGAGGAAGTATCTTGTTGGCAGAACGCTGAGATCGCCGTACTTCTGGATGAACTTGCGGTAGTCTTCGAAGACTTTGGGGTACATAGCATAACTGGCAACATCGCACTCGGTGACACTGCCATACTTCTTATAGATATCTCTCTTGATTTGAGCGAGATCGAGAGGCTCCAAGGTAAGACCAGGTCGCTTGTCCAGCTTGCGGCGACCACGGAGAGCATTGGTTCTCAATGGCTCAGGGAAGCCACCGTATGGCTGACCCATGAGACCTTCGAAAAACTCCAGAACTGAGCCTGGGAAATCAAGCTCGGCAGCACGCTTCTGAACATCATCAAAGCTGAGCTTGTTGGAGACCATGAATTGAGCCAAATCACCAACGACCTTGGAGGTTGGTGTGACCTTGACAATGTCGCCAAGTAAGTCATTGGCTTGCTCGTAAGCCTTCTTGGTCTCAGCCCATTGAGCACCAAGACCAAGTTGAGAGGCCTGGAACATCATGTTTGTCAATTGACCACCCGGAATCTCATGCTCGTAGACCTCTGGATCAGGGCCGTGCAAACCAGCCTCGAATGGAGAATAGAGTAGACGGAGCTGCGACCAGTAGGTATCGATAGCTCGGACATGGTGAACATTGAGACAAGGATCAAGATCAGTGCCTTCCAATGAAGCAAGAACGGCACCAACACTCGGCTGCGAGGTCATACCAGACAAGCTGTCAGTAGCAGTATCGACAACATCGGCACCCGCATTAGCACAAGCCACCATGGATGCAACGCCGGTACCAGCCGAGTCATGAGTGTGAACGTGAATCGGAAGATCTGGGTACTTCTTCCGGATCGCTCCGATCAGGAGAGTCGCTGCTTTAGGCTTGAGAACACCAGCCATATCCTTGATGCCCAAGACGTGGATTTTGAGGTCCACAAGCTTGTCAACCAAGCTAAGATAGTACTCTAAGTTGTACTTTTTGTGTGGGTTAAGCACTGCTCAACAAATTAGCACTGTAAATAGACATTTGGGTTGGGAGCTCCGGTGTTCAGAGCTGTCTCAGGAGCATGTATGCAAACAGAATGTCCCAGCTCCCGAGACAACTCCTGGCTTCGGAGCCCCAAAAAGAAAACAGAAATTTAATATGGAAATAAGACGCACTATCACCACTATAGCAGACGGTACCCTCAACAACACCACCAGCCTTGTGGACGGCTTTGATACCAACTTCAAGTTGGTTGATGTCGTTCAAAGCATCGAAAATTCGGAAAATATCCACACCGTGCTTCTTAGCCTGCTCGCAGAAGTGGTAGATAGCGTTATCTGGTAAGGAAGAGTACGCAACACCGTTGGCACCTCGGAGCAACATCTGGAAAGGAATGTTTGGCACCAACTTGCGCATCTTTCGGAGTCTGTCCCAAGGATCCTCGTAGAGGAAACGCATAGCAACATCGAAAGTTGCTCCACCCCAGCATTCGAGAGAGTAGAGGTTGCTGTATGCGTAACTGGTCTCCTTGGCGATATTGAGAAGATCAACTGTTCGGACACGAGTGGCCAACAGCGATTGATGGGCATCACGCCAGGTAGTATCCATGAGAAGACATCCGTTGTTCTTTCGAACGGCCTTGGCAAATGCCTCTGGTCCCTCCTCAACAATAATGTTTCTCCAGCCTTTCTTGCATGGTTCAGATGTGTCAATCTTCTTTCCAGACTCATCGAAGAGTTCTGGCATGATGATATCACCCTTGAACTTGGGTTCTCCAATCTGTCCCTTGATACTGCTGCCATTGACAGCAACATCCCCCAGGTATGACAACAACTTCTGGGCACGATTTTGACTGCCAACAAGGTCGAACAGCTCAGGGGTATCGTCGATGAAGGTAGTCCAGCAATTGCCTTCAATAAAGGTAGGGTGGGTGAGCAAAGATGCTAAGAAAGGAATATTGGTCTTAACACCACGGATACGGAACTCGACGAGAGCTCGAAGCATCTTCCGGCGTGCGATTTCGTATGTGGAACCATGGCAAGTGCATTTGACAAGCATACTGTCGTAGTGAGCTATTGGAAGGTCTGTTAGCAAGTATAACAATGGTTGAACGTTGAAGCGTCAGAATAATGAGTCTAAGAGGGTCTAAGAAAATCTAGTAAAGTCTGATCGTCTAAAGGAAGGTGCACTGCAGTCCAGGAAGGCATGGGGATTGGGGAAGAAGAAAAGGGCTACCTACGAGTGATGACCGCGCCAGCGAATCCATTACCACCGTCAAGGCGGACTCCGTTACCACCAGCAGATCTGTAGACTTCAATCTTTCCAGTATCTGGCGAGAATCCTTTCGAAGGATCTTCAGTAGTGATACGGCACTGAATAGCAAATCCACGAGTAGAAATGCGGTCTTGGGTTAGACCAAGCTGAGCCAAAGTAGCGCCTGCCGCAATCTGGATCTGAGCAGCAATAAGATCAATGCCGGTGATCTCCTCAGTGATTGTGTGCTCGACCTGGATACGTGGGTTGATTTCGATGAAGTAGTAGCGATTCTGCTGATCAACCAAGAATTCCGCTGTTCCAGCGTTGCGGTAGTTGACGGATTTGGCGAGCTTGACTGCGTCTGAGAGAAGAGAATCTCTGACATCGGCCGGGAGGTCCTTGGCAGGAGCCAATTCGACCACCTTTTGATGTCTTCGTTGCACGGAGCAGTCACGCTCGTACAAGTGAACAACGTTGCCTTGGTTGTCTCCGAGGAGTTGCACCTCAATGTGCTTGGGCCTGTCCAAGAATCGCTCGACGAAGACGGTGCCATTGCCGAAAGCAGACTTGGCTTCGGAGGTAGCTCTCTCGAAGGAATCCTTCAAGGTTTCTTGCTCTCGCACAACACGCATACCACGTCCACCACCACCATATGCTGCCTTGATGATGATTGGGAAACCATATTCGTCCGTAAACTTCTTGACATCTTCGAATTTCTCCACGGCGCCCTCGGTACCAGGAACGACTGGGACACCGGCCTTGATAGCAATTGTTCTCGCAGAGACTTTGTCGCCTAGAGAATCGATGACTTCGGGAGAGGGACCAACGAACTAGGTTGTGAATGTTAGTAATTGCTCTGAAGTCTTAAAAAAAAAAGGTGGGAAGTGCACATACGATGAGACCAGCCTTCTCAACATTCTTCGCAAATTGGGCATTTTCAGAAAGGAAACCATAACCTAGCAGCCTTGTTAGCATCCATCTGCCATAGCTCAATGGCCCTCCATACCTGGGTGAATCATCTGTACGCCATGTTGCAGAGCAATCTTGATAATCTCGTCGCCCGCCAAGTACGCTCCAACCGGTGTGTATTGCCCACGCTTTCCAATCACATATGCCTCATCCGCCTCTACAGTAACACATTGTGATCAGCAAAACAACCTCTTGGCCGCTTGGTATCTTGGCTGGAAGGCAAAACTGACTCTGTCTGTGCATACTAAGTCGGTCCTCATAACTGATAATACATTAGCTTCGTGCATCATGAACGCTATGCCAAGCGCTCGATTGACCGTACCTGAAAACCGCGACGGTCTGCAGAGAAAGCTCATGAGCCTATTGTTGAACCTCGAGTCAGCACCTGCACGATTCCCGCAATTCCTAAAACAATAATGCAGTCTTGGGAGAGGGAGGAACTTACAGTACGGAAGATCTGTCGAGCAAAAAAACAGAAGTCAGTAAGCTCAAATTTACCCCGCCAAGCTGATAACGTACACGGATAGCTGCACCAGATCAGCTTCCGTAAATTCACAACATGTTTGTAAGAGGGTGTACTCACGAATTTCTCCTCGATTGGCCACTGTTAAATTGGAAGACACATTGTCAGCCTATCACCCTCGCGAGCTCGAAGCTCAATGAAGCTCCGTTTGTTGACTGTTGGGGCAGCCGAAAACTCACCGAGAATCTTCTTCAGCTGCATAATGCTCGAATTGGCACGGATACGATGGATAGTCTGTGTCTGTCCCGCATCCTTGCCCTCCTCGAAGACCTCGCTGTAGGCGCCATTGGGGTTGTGTTCGTCCGCCATGGTTGATGGTGAAGGAGAGTTGGATTGTTTGTTTGTTGATGATGCTGAGGGGAGTTTCTGGCTCTAGTAATAAGCTACTGGGGGGCACGTTGGCGGCGCTGCTCTTACTAGCCTCGTGCCGAGCTAGAACCGAATGGAGGGGTGAATGAGCTTCACGAGCTGTGCGATCGGCGCGAGGGATATGTGTGCAGCGCTCAATGGGTGAATGGAAGTAGGATATATTGTTGAGCGTGTATTCTTGAATGAATGATTGAGGAAGAGAAGACGGGAGGGAAGGGAAGGGAAGGGAAGCTCGAGGGGTTTTGTTGAATGGTGCTCGGCTTACGTGCTGTGGTTTGTGTTTGGAGAGCTCTTGTCGGTGTCGTAGTCTGGTGGGGTTGAAATTTTGTCCCCCTCGCTCGTTCCTGCCGGACCAGCCTTTCCCAGATCCAAGACACAGCACAGCACAGCCAGTTGCCAGCTCCTGCTCTTCCGGCACCAATTGAGAACCGGCGATATGGAATCTCGAGATCTGACCCTATCAGGGATTGTGAGAAGACTCTTTTGCGGCGATGCGGCAGATACGGTAACGTGATGCAATTAGTTTCAATATCCCAATCCCAGATCTTCAATCTCGAATCTCCCCCACGATAACGCTATGGGAGCTATGACATAAGTGCGTCAACCCAATTTATACCCGTGGAGAAATCTCATCCCAGCACCGACATTCCCATCTTCAAAGTCTTCATCATCTGCACTGACAATACGAAAAAAGAGCTGCATCATGGAAGTCAATCCTTAGCGGTTCAGATGGAGGTTTCTTCCTTCTCATCTTTCCGGCAGGACAGCCAAGGTCCACGGTCAGGGGAAAGGTCACAGCCAAGTGCTAAGCTGATTAACCTTACATCTCCACCTTGCAGCTCAAGAATTGAAATATTTTTTTTCCTGTCACCCACATGCCACCAAAATAGCCAGGTCCAGAAAGATTGCCTCGCGTCGTCACAGCGCAGCTTCCCAAACCCCTCCCCTGTACGCCGAATTCGGGTGTCCACCTACCCTCGTCTTTTCGCAATTTTCCCTACCGAGGGGTTTCCTTGCAAGACCTCTAAATATCCGATGGAGGGAGCTCAAGCAATGAGCATGGTACAACCGACACCGATGAAAGCCGCCCCATCAAAAAGAAATTGCTTCGCTGTGCTGCATGGAGAGACAGTGGCGTTTCCTGTCGAAAGACTTGTCAGCCCACGTGTGGCACAGAAACGGCCCCGATTCTGTCATGAATGTGTTGGAGCTGGTAAGCCAACATGCAGAGCAGTAAACAATTTCTAGCTCTCGGAGTCGGTGAGGTGCAGATCGAGAAAAGCCTCCTTGCACAATTCGATCAAGCCTGTGGGAATGATCTGAGAATCCAATGATATTGGCCAACGGGCGAAACATTCGGAATGATCATCGGTCGCATATGAACTCGAAATTTTACATCTGAGTCACTCTGTCACGTCACATCACATTTGAGACAGCATATAGATGTAAAAAGGCTTTTAGTCTAAATACACCTGAAGAATCTAGAGGAAAAGCAAGAAAAGCAAGCAAAGCAAAGCAAAGCAATGACGCTCCTATCAGTTACAATGTGCCTCATGAGTAGCGTGACCGAGACGCGAAAGCCACCCAATGCAAAAACGAGGCCTACAACTACAGTCATAATGAAGAACTATGAGCACATGTTCCCCTGAAGTAAACCCCGCTGTGAAAATCAGAAAGGTACAACCCAAAGATGCCCCAGTCATTATGTATAACGCGTCGTCGTCAGCCTCCCGTCAAAGATTAACTCCAACCTCAAAAGCCGGAATATCCAGTTGGTTGTGGCGCAAAGCCGTTGGTCTGGGGGAAGGGTGCCGGTGATTGACGTCCAGCAGGTCCGGCCGTAATCATTAATCTGTTACCACCAAGGATTGGAGCGTTGTTCTCCTCCTTTTCTTGAGACTTCTCCCGAGCCTTCCGCTCCTCGTTGTCCTTCTTCAAGATGTCAATGGCAGATGCCTGTTGAGCGAGGTAGTTGATCATGAATGGCATCGTAAAGTCGGTGAGGCCGTGGCGCCAAGAGATCTCCATAACGACATGAATCGGGATAAGATCGTAGCAGGCATAGAGCATACCAACATAGCACTCGCGGCTGCCAATATCGACGAACTAAGGGACAAAGTTAGTACATTCATTAGTGAGGGGTTCAGTAAACTTACGTATCGGAGCAATTCTTCAACAACATCCGACTTGCCAGACATAGCAGCAGTCTCGATAGCATCCTTGAACAACTTGTCTTGTTTGGAAAGAGCAATAGACTTCTCCCACCGCTTGTTCTTGCGGTAGATGTTGGCGGCGATTTGGCGGAAGAAAACCAAGTCGTGGCGCTCCAAACGTTGAGCAAGCTCGACAGGGTCGTAGTTGTCGTAGTTCTCAACCGAGTCACGTAGGGTCTTGTAATCCTCCTCTTCGATCAACAGATCATTGATAGCACTGTTGACGATCTTCTTGTTCTGCGACTGAACATTGAGAAGGAAGGGCTTGATGAGAGGAATATTGTCGGACTTCTCGAACATCTTGACGACACGGTTGACATCAATGCGAGGAGTCAAGGCCTGCAGCAGATCAGTCAACAGAGATGGCTGCTCTTGAAGGTAGAAGTTCAATGCACGGTAGTAGATCTCCAGGTTGGCGACCTTGACGACAATATCTTTGAAAGAGTGGTGCTCCCAAGCATCGGCAGCACGCTCCATCATGGCGAGAGCTGCGTTGTCCCACTCATCATAATGGCAGTAAAGGAAGACTAATTCTGGCCACAGGTGAGCATCTTCAGTAGCACGAATCATCTTAGGAATGTTGATTCTGCTCCAGAAAAGCTTCAAGTGCTCCATCACACGATCTGGGCGGTACTTCGACAAAGCGATACCAAGCTCAGTGAACATACCCATATGGGCACGCTCAAGACCAAGACCTTGCTCAAGAAGAGCGATGAGCTCGTCGAAGTAACCATTTCGCTCGTATTGCTTGACTAGATCTTGCAATTCCTCAGCATCCACGATCAAGTTCAAGCCGCAAATTTGTGCGAGTCTAAATTCCTTCTTCTCAACACAAGCAGCATTGACTTGCTTCCAGACCTTGATGTTGTTTGCCTTGCGTGCACACTCAACAGCAGCTTGGTAGTCCTCAAGGTGGACAAGGGTGGTGGCAAGCTTAGCCCAGTTCGAAATGCTGGTGAAGAAGATCTTGGCGGCTTGGTGGTAACCTTCAGCATAAGCCTTGTCACCGGATTCCTCAATGTCAGCAACATTGGTGCCTCGAAGGAAGTCTTCCAATTCGCTGAGCTGGTCGGTGCGTGCATAAGCGAAAGCCAAAGCAGTATCGATGGGAGGTTCCCGTAGAGTCTTGCGTGCCATTCTCAGGTACTTAATCAGATCCTCATCCTTGCCAGCATGAGTTGCGATCTCAATGACTTCGCTGTAATTGCTTGGGTCCTCAGCACGGATGTACGAAGCAATACCATCACTGACACGGAGACCGTCCAATTGAGCCTTGGCGACTCTGCTCCACACCTCTGGAAGCTCAACACGCTCAGCATACTCTTGAGCACGATCAATGCTGACAACATGCTCCACGAGAACGTTAGCAGCGCTGGTGTGGTCATTAATCTTCTTGTACACTTCGAAAGCTTCCTCGAACAAACCGACCTCGATACATATATTTGCAATATCGGGTGCGTTGTAGGCATCGAGTCGGTGGATGTAGTCCATCACACGACCCTTGTCGGCCTTTGTGGCGGTGAGAATGAGCAAGTTCTGAAGGTTCTCATTGTCACTGAATGGCGAAGGTTCAAGGACAATCTTCTCGAGAAGCTCAATGAGTTCTGCAGGTAGATCGGCAGCCAAGAAGGAAGCTACTGCAACAGAAACCTTGTCGGGTTCAGTTGACTCAGGTACGGCGGTAGAGATAACCTGGTCGATGACTGAGCGGCGATGGATGTTGTTTGGGCTGAGGACGAACGTCCATAATTCACGATCAGCTCTCTCGAGGAGGTAACGAGCTTGAGCCTTGAACATGGAGTTTTCGGAGGTGATGCTGATCAACTCTAAGTCGTTTTGACCTTTGGAATAGCAAATGTAGGCTGTTTCGAACAAATGTTAGCGAATACTCTGAAGATAGAAAGTACAAGAAGGTCCAGGTCCAATCCATAGGGTAGTGATGTAGTCGAAAAGTTCCAAGAAATTCCAGTCCATAGTAGCGATTATTGTACCGATCGTGGCCCACGATACAACTCCTTCGAAATCAGTTATATTGATAGAGGTATGACATATGGATGCTCCGAATCGGGGGCCCCGATTGTTGTGTTGATGCTACAACATGAAGGAGAAAGAGGAGTCATGTTGTTAACGCGTCCAAGACTCCTGAGGGAGGTACGTTCTTACCCAAGTCCGGAGGAAGGTGCGTTCTTACCTGAGTCCAGAAGAAGGTCCAGTCTTACCCAAGTCCGGAGGAAGAAAGTCGGAATGAAAAGGGAAGGTGTGTCTTACCAAGGTTCGGGTCTCTTGATTGGCAGTAGCGACCAACGATAAGAGTATCATACTGGTCGTTCTCCTTCAAGAATTTCTCCGGCTGATTGTTAGAGTCAATGTAAATCTTGGCTAGGGCATTGAAAATAGCCTGCTGCTGGTTACCGGCAGAAAGAGTTGCTTCGAGGAATGGCAAGAGAAGCTTCAATCGGTTGCGTGACTCAACCTCACTGACAAGCTCATCAATTGGAATGGATGCGGGATTGACGCTTGACAGAAGGTTCTTGATGATGCTTTCATCACAGTCAACGTCGAGGAGACCACCGATAACGGCTGGAGTACGAGCCGGGTTGACTCGTTGGACATAAACCTCAATGGACTTGAACTGTTGGTTCTGGTAGAGGTAAAGCACCAAGTCGTGGATCATGTTGAAGCGATCGCAGACAATGATGAGCGGTAGCTGCTCGGTCAACTTGGCTTCCTTGAGGAAGTTTTTGACTTTTTCGGCATTGTAACTGCGAGGAAGTCAGTAATTGCTTCATTAAAGAGGTTCCTGGACATATTGACTTACTGGTTAGAGTCGCGGCAGATACGCTCAACTTCCGTGAACTGACCCATCGAGACCGCAGCCTGGATGTACTTGAAATTAACATCCTGATCCTCGCTGAGATTGACGATGCTTCCGAGATAGTAGAACAAGCCTTCAGAGGTGCGATATTTCTCTAAGAGATCAATGATTCGAGTTGGGCCGAGAAGATCTGAGTACTTGGTGGCAATCTGAACAACAGCCGCAAGGTTTTGTCGGATGTTGGTCTTCAGCATGGCATCAAGACAGTCCAATGATTGCTCCAGAGACAGGCGACCGAAGAAGTTGGTGAGCCAGTCCTGGCTGAAGTTGGGAGTGGCGACAATATTGACGATGACACGCTTGACGGCTTCGGGGTCATCGTAATGCTCCAGTGCTCGCTGCGACAGACCAGCTTGCTCACACAATTGGGCGATACGAGCTCTGTCGTAGTGGGAGAACATATCATTACCAAGGATAGCATCTGCAACTTGGGGTGCGTTGATGAGGTTCATCTCGAGCAAACGAGTTTGCAAATGGCCTTGTTCTGGCTTGTTGTCCTTGAGAGCATCAAGAAGGAAAGCTGTGGCAGGTTGAACCATGCCTTGGGCTTGGAAGACATCAACAACGCGCTCAATGTCAACAAGGGAGCCTCCTTCGTGGTTGGCCAATTGAGTAGCAAATTCGGTAGCCTTTTCGGGGTTGATTCGGACTCTATAGATGAATCAGTGTGAGATCTAAACCATGATTTGGGAGTCGAGGAGCCGAGTTTGCAACACCCGCGAAGAGCTCAGCTCTGAAACTCTTGTCAGATAAAGGGCATAAATTTACTCACATGTTTTGCAACAATACAACATAGTCTGGCTGGTATCCAACTTGTTGTGCGTATGGCAGGATCTTGTCGAATTGGCCCGTCTCGGCAAAAGCAGCAACAACCTTGGGAGCAACGTTTGCACGGAGGTAAATGGTAAGAGCAAGGTTCAAGTCATGTGGGCGCACAACGTCACCTAATTCTTCAGAGCAGTCGAGCTTGTTCTCCTTCATCCACTTCTCGAGCAAATGCTTTCGGTTCTGAGCAAGAACAGGTCTGACAAGCTCAAGAGTCTCATGCTTGTTCAGGCTTCCCTTGTCGAGAAGCATACCGAAATATTGGAGGATAACAGACAATTGCCCTGGTGCCGCAGGCAATGCCTTGAATCGTTCGATGGTTTGAGGAGTTCGGAGGAAGCCACGAGGCGAGTTTGCGGCGATCTTAGCGGCCTCAGCATAGTTGCCAGTGCTTAGCAATTGGTCGAATTGTCCTGCGTACAAGTTGTCTGCACCTGGAAGCCCAGCCCGCGATGCAAGCTTAACAGCAAGACTCGAATTGGCAGGGTTTTGGAGGAGGTACGGGATAACAGTATTCTCATCAACAGAAACTGACAAGACCTGGCCCTTGCGGTTGACACCGACTTTGAAGATAGTTAGCGAATACTCCGAATAGCACAATAGAAATCCAATTTACCGAGTCCTGCAGACTCCGAGTCTGGAGCCGTAATAAAGATTGTCTCGCTCGAAATTCGGTTCATAAATATGCAGGTACCAGTCTCCAAGTCGTACAGATGGATGAAGCCATATTTTGTGACCAGGTAGATAATACTATATCGTTGTGAAACCTGCATAGCTACAGGGAAATCGTTCACTGCCTCAGCTGGGAAGTAGACATCCACAGCCTTCTTGGGGAAGACAGGATTTGTTTGCTGGTGATCGACCTCAACGATGTGTAGCTTGGCGCCAGTTGCGGTACGAACGGAGAAGGTGAAAACCTTGGTATCTGCAGGAGCTCCCTCGAGTCGTAATGTGCCGAATGCAGCGGCATGTCCCTCGATAGCTTGGCTGATGCCTCGATCGCGAGAGTATAATTGCATAGCACCAACCACTCGTCCTTGCTGTTGTGTGATACCGACCACGACCATCCATTTGCCATCGTCGCTGACACGGTAGTTGATGATTTGGCATCCCTTGATAAATCATTAGCTATTATTCACCTTGTATCCAGGATGTACTCACTGCAAGATTCTGGTTTCTCTTGAAGATCTCAACTGGCGAAGCTTGATTTGGATCAAAGACATCCCAGTGGTAAACCGCAGAGTCTGTGACCAAACCTAACGAAGTCTCACTGAACCACTTCCAGAAACCCACATCCTCATTCATTGTTGCCGACTTCAGCTTTTGCTTCTGGCCCAAGTCGAATATCTGGAGTGTTCGGGATTGTGCCTTGAGAGCAATAATCTGTCTGGTCCAGTGCATGATAGCACTATCGGCCTTGATGGGTCTGCGGATGACATTATTGCCGTTCTTCAGGTCCACGATAACGACTTCGGGTTGTGAAGCTTCATCTTTCTTCTCTCGGACGCAAATGAAGGAATCGGATTCCAGGGTCTGCGGTCACCATTAGCTACGTTGGCAGAAGCTTCGAGGCATAAGGTTGAACACGTACACATGAGTTGAATCCAATTGATGCTGGCTGTGATGATTGCTGTTAGCACAATGTCGTTTTGGTCGTTGCCTGCCTTGTCAACAGCTCGAGGAGCTTGGGATTCCCGGGAACGTACCAGAATACCGGAAGAGGTCAACTAAAGGGCAATGTTAGCTCTGTTTTAATATTTTAAAGTTCATGTAGGGCTTGTCGCATACCTGGAGCAGCTCAGTGAACTTGATGGGCAGAGCAGGCGCCATCTTGATCGTGTGCGCTGCGCGTTGGGCGCTGAGGACCCGCAGACGTGCTCAGTATCAGCAAAGGGGAAAGGCAGAGTAATCAGTGAAAGAGCGTAACGATCAAAGCTCCCTTCAAAAATTCGGGACGCTGTTGATTGCTTGAGGGGGAATTGTATGTTGATTGCGTAAATGCTTGAAGCCAGCTTCGCGAACAACACTTTCCAAAAGGGAAAGTCAGCGTCACGTGCGCTAAGCCTCATCGGGTATAGTAAGGGGATGACTTTTGAAGAGGCCAAGAATGCTCACGATCAAATATCAAAATTGTTTGCTGTAAGAACTTTGTAGTTATTTCTCTGGCAACTCATTTCAAAGGTCCCTCGTCATGCTTCAGAATATAAAGTCTCGATGCAGCATACTATCACAGTAAAATTCACACATCCTATCCCACCCAGTAACTCCCATCTCTCGCCTACGAGGCAAAAATCGCTTTACTGACTGATATATTGTGGATGTTGAAGAGAAAGTTTGTGACCATACAATGCTCAGCCATTATATTTATCTATTTCTATCATACTCGATTCGAGCAGTGACTATCTAGCCCTCAAGACCCATCTATAGCTGCAGGCCTATATCATACAAAGAGAAGGGTGTGTATCCCATGCAACATCTAGTAAGGCAGCCAAAAAAAAAAAAAAAAAAATTTACAAAGTCATACGAGTATCCCTCCTCACAATAACGCCTGGGTATATGCAAATCGCTGTACCGACCATACAATGCTATAAACCAATCATTGCTCAAGCAGCAGCCATCTCAAGCTTCTTTCCCTTGACTGATTTCCACTCGATAGCTGCTGCACCAACCATGGTGAAGGCAGCCATAATGGCAGCAACTAAGAATGAATGTGTCAAAGCATTGTTGTAGGCCAGAATGACGCCTGGGAGAACATCTTTGGCGACAGAAGTTTGAAGATTCGTGGCACCAGCGGTAAGAACAATCTTCGGGTCGAGGCTGGGTGCGTACTTGGCCAATCCTTCAACAAGTTTGTTGGAGAAGGTGTTTTGCCCAATGGACACGAAGAGAGCTCCACCCAGTGTTTGTACGAAAATGATGATTGAAGTTCCAATTGGGACGAGAGAGATGTCGAGAACGGTTTGCACAGCAATCAAAGGTTGCTGCATTCCAAGACCGATACCGATACCGATGAGAGCTTGGTAGCCGATCCATTTCTGATGATCAGAATCTGGAGCCAAGGTTGACAGCAAACCAGCGCCAATCGCAGCAATAACACTCGACGCGATCATGAGAGGTGCGTCTATTATCTAGTTAGTACATGACTACCCTCAAGAAGGTGGGTTACTTACAGTAACCGAGAACAGTGACACCGACACCGCTCAAGATAGAGACCGTGACGAGAGTGAGAATCATAGGCAAGTTCATGATCCCAGACTTGACAGCTGTAGCACCCTTAACAGCCTGAAACCAGATTGGCAAGAAGTAAACCAAAAGCAGAAAGAAAGATCCCATGCAGAATGAGAACCAAGCTGCAGACCACATGCTTCGCTTCTTCATGATTTGAGGTGGAATGGTTGCAACATCTTGTTTCCAGAATTGAATAGAGGTGAAAGCAATGATCAGGATGCCGAAAAAGACAAAGAGGAGAATGATTCTCCACGAGCCCCACTCGTACTTAGTTCCTCCCCATTGCAAGGCCAACAGGAGGGAAATAATGGCTGGAATGAAGACTACAGTGCCGTAAAGATCGAACTCCTTGACACGGGCCTTCCATCCAAGATCTGCCACGGCTGCTCTCTCAGGAGCCTTGAAAAAGATGGCAATAACGACCATGGTGATGGCACCAATTGGCAAGTTGATGAAGAAGCACCATCTCCAGGTAGCCTTGTCTGTGAATAAACCACCCAGAAGAGGTCCTGCGACAGAGGCAATACCATACATGCCCCCAATAAATCCAGAGTACATTGGTCGTTTTTGGAGGGGGACTGAGTAAGCGACAATGATGAGTGCTCCGGAAAAGATGCCGGCGGAACCAAGACCTGCAATAGCGCGACCAATGATCAAGGCAATCGAATTTGGCGCCGTTCCACAGATCAAACTTCCAAGCTCGAAAATGCCAATGGCCATAAGGTAGACATATTTGATAGAGAAGAACGTGTAGAATTTGCCGAAGAGCCTTGGGGAAAAGTTAGGATCCAGTAGTTCGGTAGAAAGGAGGGTACACTTTACTTACAATTGGAATGAAGCAGTCGTCAACAGATATGCAGAACCGTACCATCCTACATCAGGAAGAGAGTGGAACTGATCCGTGATCTTTGGAATAGCAGTCGCCTATTTTCAGTGGTCAGCCTTTGTATAACCAGGGAATCCTTTCATGTTCTGGTGCAATGTCCAAATCGTGGTCTTCGATACTAGGTGAGAAACGAGATCTGGGTATAGAACATACAATAATGGTGTTGTCCTGCCAAATTTATGTTAGCTCTTGTCGCATTTTTAGGGCAATCGAGGATAAATAACCAGTGCCATTAGGAAAACAGAAAGACAGAGCGCCAGAGATATCAATCCGAGCTTTACTCCCGTAGGATACTCCACACCCTCTGCGCTGGTGTTGACCTTCTCCAAATCTGCACTTGTCACACCCTCTCTCGTCGCATCGCGAATGGACGGCGTTGGCGTTGGGGAGCTCGAGCCTTGTCTCACGGACTCCTCAGCCTCGAGTTGAGCCTTCTCGTTGACGCTGGCGGGAGCACTCTTGAGAGTCTCGGAGGTCGAGTCGTCCACGGTCCGCTTCTCGATTGAAGTCATAGTTGAAAGGAATGACAGAATTATTAGGCTGCAGAAGAAGAGTGAAAACTGCGCTCGAGATCAAAAAGTCCAGGCAACAAAATGGAAGGCTTTGCTCTTATGATAATAAACCTGGCGTTCGCTTGCAAGGGGGGAAATCGGGCTCGGAGGTGGGAGGCTTCAGAATGTCCGATCGCACTACAGGCCTCTGTGACTGGTGGGCTGACCTGCAAAAAGGGTCCACAGGACTAAAGGAGACTGACCACGAATTCGTGGGGTTCTGGAATGCCAAAGTAAATTAAACTCTGATATCTTGGAGATCTTCAAAAATAGCAAGCACGATACACGATACACGATACACATTGCACAGGCACGCCTTCTCCTATATCCCTATGTTCCTATAAAGTGCAGGTATACTATGATGGAGACATATCGGGCAGACAGTCATCCGTCCCACCACAAATGATGCTGCGTGTCTTCAATCCGGGCACATTCTTTGTTGACGCTCCAGACTTTCCCTTTTCCAAAAGTGGACGGGACGATTATGACCCGAGTCTCGGTTAGCTAATCTCTCTTTGATTGGATCCCGGACATTGAAAACATCCATCCCTGAATCAATCTCGTTCGTCTTCCTCGTTCCGCCGCTTCGGACGAAGCACCTTTCGTGCAAGACATCTATAGAGCTGAGCCAACGACGTAGCATTAGCGGTCTTGGTGTCGAGGACTCGAACGCCGGATGGAGAATTCAAAGTCGCAATCGCCCCTCAATCTCTCGCCCGAAAGATTGGTTCCAAGTTTGGCTGATCGTTGCACAAGATGACCCGCAGGCAGCAACTGCAAACGATGCAGGTTGACTTGTTGACCGGGTAAGAAAACACGATGTTTTCTAAATAACTTCGTCGCCCTCACCTGAAGTCGGGTCGGGACATCTGGCGCACACTTAATCGCAGACTTTCTTAGCCTTGTAAAGGATGAGCTGAGGTGACTCTGTGCAGTACAGGTGATGCAACGGATTCAACTTAAAGATGAACTTCTGGCATGAAGCTATTCAGCTGCAGAGTATGGAATACGAAGTACGACGAGGTACCTCTTAACTCCGCGTCTAAATTCCTTCTACAAGCAGATCATAGTTGTTTTGGTTCCAGACCTTCAAATCTCGAACAGATCTCGCCAAAAACAAGCCTTCATCGCCTTCCCGTCTCTAGCTTTCAGCCTATGGGTCCAGGCAAGAGAAGCAATTTCAGATAACCTCTTGCGGAGTCCATGAACAGAAAACCGAACACGAACACGAACACGTATCGTGAACAAAAATCCGAATACGTAATTTAAAGAACAGATACTGCTTTGCAATTATTCCAGAACGTAAATATGAATATCCCCAAAGAGCAATATAAGCAATAGAGGCACAGCATTCTCAAATAACACGCTTCTTCAAAATCCATGTTGCATACCCACCAGCTCGCTTGAGCAACCGCTAATGAGTGGGGCTTCACTTTGCGTCCTGGGCCATCTCGACACAATTTTACAACGACATCGAGAACATCATGTTTTTATTCAAGAGTTCAAGTGGTCGTTCAAATAAAGTTATCTCACCAAGCCGCCGCTGACAGTTTCACCACTAGGTTCATGCTTATCCTCATCTCCACCACTCGTCAGCCGTATTCATACTCCACATGTCACGGAAGACCGGATCGGCATCTTCCTCTCTCACATTCTGTTCCAGACTTCAAGTGAAGTGAGGTTAGAATAGAGTTCCAGTAGCTTGTTCTTCAATTAAGCAGCCGCTGAGCTCGTCTTCTCCGCAAAACGTGGCTCTCATTGGAAGGGATCTCCATGAATGAATATAACCTTGTAAGGCTAAATCTCCCTGAAGTCTCGGTACTCTAGTGTCACGCAGATGAATACAAGTTACCTATCTAATATACCTTCCCAATTCTGAATTATGCATGGCTTTCTGCAATCATCCCATGTTCTCCTGTTTCAATACAGAATATTCCAGAATATTCTCTTCCGGCACATCCGGATCTGAAATTTCGTTACAGACTTTATTCAAGGTTCCTTGACCTTTCAAACGGCACAAGTTTTCGAAAGCTTGCTCAATCATGAATAATGCATTTCTTAGGCGACGAGGAAAGCCAGACTTCTCCTTCGTAGCAGGGTTCGGACCTTGCAATGCGCTTTTGGACAGAACAGAGTCCGCTTGTGATGGAGATGGAGACTCAGATTCCATGCTGAGGAGAACAAGAGTCATGCCTCAAAACCGGTTGTTAGCTCCCGCCTGGGCGGTACTGTATCACACAAGCAAAATACTTTCAAAATTCGCCGCTACTGTATTTCTTAAATTTTACAATAAACTTGTTTCAGCTGCTACGACATGAAGCACAGCATGTACATCCCTATGTCATCCTTGCCCTGCTCTCTCCTCCCAAAGGAGGGGATGCTGCGGAACACGCGTCTTGCTTGAGCATAGATTACAAGCCGTGGTACGCAAAGTTTAGTGATAACGCTAAAGATAAATTGAAAGCAATGCTTCATCAATCTCCCAGTAACCTTCAGTCAGTTTTGTGCGACTATCGGTATCGAACTAATGTTGACAGCTACATCTTCTTCGACTTCAGGACCTAATCCAAGGACCAACTCTTCCGAATCATACAATGCGCTGTCTCAAACACGTTGAGATACCGTGGATTTAAAACGCGAGCTTGCTTAGGACAGACAGAAAACACGACAAAGGAAAGAAAGCTTCGCTAGAGGAATAGAACGTAGAATTTGAAAGGCGCAGCCACTACAAGAACCCGCTGTAATCCAACAATCCGACCATTTCCCTCATTGCATACGCCCCTCCGACTTCGTCTTCTGATTTGGCATTTCCACTGAGCCGTAAGCGATATGTGAGACGAGTTGCTTCGTACTCCTCAAAGCTGAACTGGCCCGGATAGGAAAGATAGTGCCAAACTGATGATGGGGCTGAAAAATCGGATCTGTACCTATTGCAGCAGATTCTCCTGCGAACACTCCTTGACAGAAGCTCAGATACTACAAATCAGACGGAGGCACAGAAGAGTAAAAATGACATTTCACATTTCTTCCTACAAAATAGCAGTCATACTGAGAATCTGCTGATGTATGTCAAGTAATGTAATCGAGCTAACTTTTCGCCCAATCTATCAACTCCCCATATGCAGATCAAAAACCCCGAAACATACATCATCTATGAAGTGCTAGGATCGAGCGTGACACCATTTGCAATCGTAGCCCAACCTATTAGACGCCAATGCTTCTCAATCCGTCTGCTCAACGCAACCTTCTCCCCCACATTCGTGCAAGCCGGACTTGTGAGAACCAACTTTGCAGCATCCTGTTTCACAGCCACAACCTTCGCTCCCGTAGCAGTAGATCCGATGTTCACCATGAGAACCTCGTTCTTAGCCAACTTAGCAACCTTGGCTTGCTTTCCGTCCGCGGTCTTGACACCCAATAGTCGTCTGAGGAGGTAGTAGTTGACCTCAATCTCGATGTAGATATCTGGCAGACGGCCCTTGAGACCCAGGACGAAACCAACAAGACGATCAGCACGGCAAAGTGTGGGGTCGATTCGAGTTCCAACACCAATCAGTCCTCCGGGAACAGCGTACTTCAGCTCGTTGTTCTCCGAGTTCAGGGTAACGATTCTGCTGAAAATTGGTGTGCACTTGATGGCTCCCTTCTCATCTCTTGTGACGATGCCTGGTCGAATCTCAATCTCGTCACCAAGCTTTACGACACCGTGTAAGATACTTCCACCAGCTACACCTCCCTTCAGTTCCTCGATCTCAGCACCTGGCTTGTTGACATCGAACGATCGAATGACAATCATTTGAGGATCCATCGAGAAATCTCTGGGCGGTACCGGGATAGTATTAACAATTGCCTCGTTGACAGCATCGATGTTAAACTTTAATTGAGCGGAAATGGGAATGATTGGTGCTCCTCCTGCGACAGTTCCTCGAATGAACTTCAGAATGTCTGCATAGTGAGCGCTTGCACCTTCTTCTCTCATCAAATCCACTTTGTTCTGGAGAATGATGATCTTGTCGAGTTTCATGATCTCAATAGCTGCAAGATGCTCCGAGGTTTGGGGTTGTGGGCAAGTTTCGTTTCCGGCAATGAGGAGGAGAGCAGCGTCCATAACTGCTGCGCCAGACAACATAGTACTCATGAGAATATCGTGACCGGGGCAATCGACGAACCTACCAACATGTTAGTATATGTATCTTTCTTAACGTGAACAGGGTACTCACGAGACGTGTCTGAGCAGTCTGTATGTGCCAGAGCATCCCTCGCGCTCACATGGTGGGTCGACCTCCTTCTCACTCTTGTAACTCCTGAAGCATCCAGGTCTTGGACATTCCTCATTGTCACACTTGTAGATTTTCGCGTTCGCGTAACCCAGCTTGATAGTAATATTTCTCTCCAACTCGTTCTTAAATCGGACAGTCTGCACACCTGAGATTGCCTTCACAACTGTTGACTTTCCGTGCGCCACATGCCCAATAGTCCCGATATTGATTGTTGCCTGTCGCGCAATGATCTCGGGGGTGAGAGGAGTCAGAGACTTGACATCGAGGTCTTTGGGTTCTGTTTGCGGGGGAAGTGTTGGGCGTATTATCGTGGGCGCAGGCTCCTTGTGTGTGCTCTTCTTCAGCGCAGACTTGATGGGCTTATCCTCGAGCTCCTCAACATGATCATCAAAATCGTTTTGGGGCTCGAGACCTGGGGAGCCAGGCCCAGAATCCGAATCTGACTCTGCGTCATTTCCATATTTATCGCCGTTCGCTGCCATTGTGATGAGTTTGAGTGTTCCTCGAAGTTCTGGATGGTTTGCAGATTTCACAGAAAAGTCGTGAATATGCACTGGATCGTATAGTCAAAGGTGAGTGTTTGGTGGCGGCTTGTACAATGGAGGTCTTGAAATTTAATCCAAAGACAATTTTTGAGTGGGAGCTCGATCACCCCGCGATGACTCTTCATCGTTGGCTGTTCACGTGACTGTGAAATTCAACCTCGAAGCTTTCAGCGGCGCTGAAAGATCCTCCGATCGAGGGACTTTTGGGACCCAGCACAGTCTTAGCATATTCTCCTACCCTTCCATCTATCGTTTGTTCAAAGATGGCGAACGCAGGCGTAACTAGAGCTCTCCCTAGGTTCCTGCTTCCGAAATTGAGCTGGCAACCATCGACCACTCCATTTAGTACCATTCGAGCAATAAGCACTGCAACTCCAATCTGCGACAACAATAGGAGATTCGGAAATATTTCTGGCAGCAGGGCGTCCATACGTCCACAGCACAATGGCGCTCCGGCCTTGAGAAGCAGCATCTGCCAAAACCCTTTAATTCGAAGAGCTTTTCATGCAACAGCACGTCAATCTCGAGATCATCATTTCGACACCCTTAAATTTGTTCAGCGACTACGAGAGGAAGGATTCACAGAAGCACAGGCTGTTGCCATGATGAAAGTGCTCAGCGATGTCATTGAAGAGAGGCATATTTGCTTTCCATTTTTTTTGGTGCGACATACTAACATTCAACAGTATCCAGAACTTAACTCGAACAATGGTCCTTCGAGAAGACCAGGCTAAGGCGACCTATACACAGAAAGTTGACTTTGCTAAGCTCCGCTCTGAGCTGCTCTCCGCGGACTCAACAGAATCGGCGACAACAAGGGCATCACATGAACGATTGACCAATGATCTTGCGAAGTTGAACAGCAGATTAAGGGATGAGATTGGCAGGACACAGGCGTCTGTTCGGTTAGATTTGAACCTGGAAAAGGGTCGAATTCGGGAGGAAGCCAACGTCCAGGAGTTGAAGATCAAGGAGACTGAGACGAAGATTGAACAGGAGGTTGCTGGGCTGAGAGAGAAATTGGAAGGAGTCAAGTTCCAGACTCTGCAGTGGCTCATGGGAGTCTGTACCGGTAAGTGTTTATGGATATCTTGGTCCTTCGTTCTATGCTCACTGTGTGATAGGTACTGCTGCTTTGATTCTTGGTGCTTGGAGATTGTTGATGTAGATACCACTAAGCATAACCTTGAATGATGGTGGTATGACCAGCACCCACTTCAGCTATGAAAGTCAGCTATTCAAGCTCCCACGGTAGACAAAATCTGCCTTTTCCAACCGAAATCATGATAAGTACCATATTCCATCAAATCCCACAAGCTGTGGACCTATTTTCCAAGTTGCTTGTATGTTATAGCATTGAGAAATACTTACTAAGTTCAAGCTTCAATCCAAATTCTAAGATCGCATCAGAAATACTTTCTTTGCCCAATGCCAAAAGAAAAAGTCAATCATTCATTCATTCATTCATTCTATCTGCCATTCCCTAGCGAAATTCTTCCTGACCCTCGGAAATACTTCAAGTACCACAGTATACCACCAGGTCCAAAGAAGAGAGAGTGGAACAAAGCCGATTTTAGCAGCCAAATCCCATATCACTATTCCGAAATTCAGCTGTGCATACCATGAGCACATCACCGCAGCTCAAACATTCGCTTTTCTATCGGAGCGTCCTTATCCTCCAAAGGGTCAGTGAATCGAACATGGTCCCGGTTCCTGGCTCTGTACGGTGGGTCTCTTCCATGCACGGTAGCCACAACCTCGCTGTTCAGTTCCATTCTCAAGTCATCGTACATCTGTATCCGATCGTACTGGAAAATAACGTCTTTTGGATCATTCAGGCTATTACTTCTGAAGGACATGTATGCGAAAAGAAGAGTCTGGACGATCACTCTTCGAATGGCATTACCCTGTTTGAGTTGACAGTATACAATGTCAATATGCCCGGCTTGCAAGTACTGTCTGTCGATGCGAACGATAGCCTTAACTTCATTCGCGATAGATTCGTGCAGGTCGTCTAGATTCGAATGTCCAAGTGTTTGGGCGGTCTGAGCAAGCAGCATGAGGCTGTCAATCTCAACCTCGCGTGTAGATTTCTGGGCTTGAGGCAGGACGATATTCCTCTCGATTGGCCAACGGGTTGCTATGTCGAAGAATACTCGCTCGACATCCTCAACTTCTACCGCCTCTGATGGCTCGACTTGATCCCTTGGCAGTTTAGCTTGGAAGATAGTGAAGAGCCTTCTGAGGAACGTCCTAGGGAATAAGGTTGGGTGTACATCTTTGTCGAAGATAATACACACGCCTTGATTCGCTGGATATAGTTTCTGAAGCATGTCAGTGTACTTTTCTTCCCAAAAACGGCCAGTACTTACTTGACCCTATCTGCTGCTGAATTGACCTCATCCTCTGCTTGACTGTATTTCGGGACCTTTGCTGGACTTTCTACCCCTTGCTCCTGTTTCCATTGTTAGTAATCCTTCCAAAAAGTACAGCATAATTGTCGATTCTGGTCCCGAAGATGCTCTCGATGGACTATCTTTAGACAATATGACACTCAAGAATAACTTACAATCAGTCTGGCGCGTCGCTTGCCAAACTTTGTAAACATTCACTATTTGCTTCTGCGATGCCATCTTGACGAAACATTGACGTATCGGTCATCTCACCACCGCCTTTCCTGCCACTCGCTCTTCCTCTTGGCTTTGAATTAGTCTTACCAAGACCAGTCTCGTCATCTTCTTCATCGTTCGAGCTCGTCATATCCTCTATGTCTTCTGCAGTAACAAGCTCATCATCACACGCAGCTGCAGCATCAGCATCCGGTATTCCCAACAGGAACAATCGATTTGCGGCTTCTGAACCAGCTCTTGGTGGTCCTGGAGGGGAATATGATCGAGCTGGTGATATTCTGTCATTCGAATGACTTGCTCGCCGAGCACTCGAAAAAGAAAAGGAGCCTAGCTTTGTAGCAGCGAATTTGGAAGCGAGTTCTGGGCTAGCGAGAGAAATGCCCAAGGGCCGGGTTTGCTTCTTGTGTGACTGGGCTGAGGGACTCTCCGCTATCTGCTCCTTTGCTTTCTTCCTCTCTTCATCAGCCGCGGTTTGCTTGAAAACATGATCTATGGCTCGATTCAGGTCCCAGTCGTTTCCCGAAAGCACATCAAGGATTTCATCATCGCTCAAACCTTTGAAGATGTCCAATAGACCTAGGGCTACGCCTCTACGTTTGGGGTTGGCAATGCGGCCGATACGGCATGGACTGGGAGTCATGATTTCGAAGAGTGGGGTTGGAAAATATCGAAGTCGGAGGAAGATCTAGTAATGGCGTGCTATTACTGAAGATCAGAAAACGTTGAAGAAGTGAGAAAAGAGGAAATTAAATATCTAATCTGCTAGCCTGTCCAAAGGTGAATATAGAGACGAGACCACTCCAGACGACTCCACTGTGAAAGGTGATCTTAGAGGCAAGGCCACTCCGGACGATCCCACTTTTCAAAGGTGAATGTCTTGTCAAGGACTTCTAAGATCAGACGATTTGATCTTGAACAGCTTTGGCAGTACTGATCCAACTTAGACACGTTCTTGCTTCTCCGGCCCCCTCTTCCGAAGAAACGCTCTCGTGGCTTTTTAATAGGACCATTAATCTGCTTCTTCCGCTGCCTTTGTAACAGCCAGCTTTACCCAATCAAGCTCACGTTCAAAGGATAGCTGCGTCCATTCTTTGCTCCGACTTTCATCCTTATTCTTGCCTCTGAGACCTGCATCCTAGGCATTCAAGCCTTCCGAAGTCCAGGTCAGTGCTAACATGTCTATTCGCAAATTCAGACAATCAAATTTGCCAGAGGCATCCCCAAAATGAGTAGTGACTTGGTAGAACTAGTCTCGCTAAAGTCCCTTTCAGACTTATGACCTTTCACACCCGATCAGTTGTGCTGTCGATATGAAAGCATAATTGTTCGGCATGAATCATGTCTATGTTCTCCACAGCCTGCGAAGAAGTGTGAAGAATCTGCACTTTGAAAAGGAAGATATGAGCATAACAGGAGGATATTTCATTCCTTGATTGCACAGAGCGCAATTTTGCTGAGCGCGAATCGCAGAATGCTCTGGCTTCAAGAGGTCACTCATTGGCATGAAGAGTGTTTGGCAGTAATCCAAAATACTTGTACTAATGCTCATTACACAGCTACTATATGCACCGTACTCTCCCAGAGGCGAATCTCATAGCCAGTACGCCAGAGCCACCATCCCTTAAAATGCTGATCAAGCGATACCCATGCTCCTATGATCGTACAAAGCAATGCAATAATGGGAGAATGCTACAAACCAGTGCTCAAATGTCCAAATCCGAATCCGAATCTTCTGCGTATCCACTCACACCTCGCTTTGCTCGTCTGTCTTTTCTCGAAGGGGTACCACTCGACTCCTCAGGTCCTGGTACACTTGGGTGTTCCTTTTCATAGATCGCTCTGAATGCGAGAGCCTCCTTGTCCCATTGTGCTGCGTTGACATTGTATGCGGCCATAGCAGCAGCATACGCCTTCTTTTGGACATCGGCTCTGTCGTTGTAAGGCTTCTTTGCTTCATCAGTGGCCTCCTTCCACATCTTTGTGACCATCTTCTTGACCTCATTAGGAATAGGCTTTCCTTTGCCAGGTCTTCTACCCTCTTCACATTTTCGCTTAGCTTCTTCCCAATGGTCTTTGCTATACATTCGGTACGGATTGGCATAGTTATTTGCAGGGCGATAAGGCCGATCACCAAGCTTAGCAACAATGGCACCCCAAATCTCGTATTCATAAGCTTCGAGGCGGGCTTGCTTGGGATCCTTGGGGCTTTGGATTGTCTCGGACTTTCTCTTCGACGTCGCATCCTTTGGAGGCACTAATTGCTCCGGGACCTCAATTGGGCCGATCATGGTCTCAAGAACCTCTGATGCTGCTCTCAAACCAGAGATATAAGCACCGTGGACAGTCGCAGGATGTGTGCCGCAGGTATGTTCGCCAGCAAAGAAGAGATTGCCAACAGGTCGTGCCATAACCTCATAATCGTCCGGTTGGAAGTTTGGACCTGTGTATGAGTAACTGCCACGCGAAAATTCATCCTGGCTCCATCGAGTTACAACTGCTTCGATAGGTGCAGGTACCGAAGCACCGAACACAGTACGTAGAACTTTCGTAGCTTCGGAGATGAGCTGTTCATTGGGAGTGCTTTCTGCGGAAAATGCAGCGTCGCCAGCCATCAAAGCAAGCAGTGTTGGGAGACCAGTAGTATTGCTGACATTGAACCACTGGAAGAAGCGACCACGTTGCGTGAAGTAGTCTGCCTGGTCTAAGCTGAATCGATTCATAGGGTTGCGAAGAGCACCGAATATATCACGCATTTGGTCCCAGAACGCTTCTCGATAGACCAGAACCACTTTATTGAGGACTCCATAGCCGATCCGCGAGATTGGTCCTTCCTTCCATTCGGGTAGAGCTGGCTCGAAACTCACGTTCCGGTGTTTTAGAACACCGAGAGGTATTGTTGACACAATGTAGTCTGCTTCGATGACTTGGCCATCTTCGCACTCAATCTTTGACGCAGAGCCTTTGTTTTCCGGATCATAGACGACCTTTTTCACCTTGTTCTGTCTCTGAACATTCAAAGGCGTTGGGCAGTTCAGAAGACCTCTTGGGACCTGTTGGTAGCCTCCGGTGACCATAGTGTGTTTGCCTTCCCATTCGTTGCCAGCATCAAGATCCCAGCCACCTAAGCTGAGCTTGTTGCATGTGACAGCATTGCTATATTCCAAGTTCGCCACATGCCAATTGATTAATCGCAGATCGAGAGGGGTGAAGTCAACAATACGGGTGTACTGGCGAATGGCTTCGTCAAAAACCGAGCCAAGTGTGGCATACTTCGAGTTAACAGCAGTTTCGAGATCCAGATCATACTCAATTCCAACTCCTGGGCGTAGTTGCCAGCCTATTTCTTTAGCTTTGTAGGCAGCAGTATGAACAGCAGGTATGCCAAGCTCAAGGTGAGCTCGTCCAGTAAGTCTATCAGACGAGACTGGAATCATCTGTACATCAGCCGTGGGGGAGTTTTGGCCCCTCGAGAGGTTGGGAGTGCCAGGTGCAGAAGCATCCTCAACCTCGCTGATCGTCTTTGTGCCTTCTGAACTGACATCACGGCCGGCGTCAAGAAGAATTTTGTCTCCGTCGATGACAGGTGGAGTCGGGAGCTTAAATTTATACTCGCTGACTCGATCGAGGATGTAGTTAAAGAGCTTCTCTGCGAATTGGTCTCGATTTATGTCTACCGGCTTGCCGTTCGCATCGTAGATGGTAGTTTCGGGTTTCAGAGCATGATATGACAATGCTAGTTGACCTCTGACAATAATATTGAGAGGGTTGCCTCGATCGAAGCCAGTGATGATCATGCCACCCATCTCTGCTGTATATCGACTTCCGTAAGCTAGGGTTGGATGTCTTGGTTTTGATTTTATGGCTCGAGAATACACTCTGCCGCCGACTCGATCTCTGCCCTCCAAAACAATAACTCGCGGAGGATCCTCTCCCATCGAACGGAAGCGTTCCTCGAACTGTGCGAATAGACCCTCCAGTTGTCTCGCACAGCCGAGACCAGACATGCCAGCTCCAATGACAGCAACAGTCTTCCGCTTTCTCTTAGGGCTACGTTGTGGTTTCTTGATCTCCTTGCCAGGGCCAAGATCCTCGAGGCAGCCATAGTTGATGTAGCCACGTCGTACCAGCCATTCATAGCAAACATTGGCAGCAGCAAACCAGCGTGAATCCTTTGCGCATCCGATGGCTTCATCGTGCATGACGCCAATCATTGGATTTCTTGTCCATAATCTGAGAATACCATTCCGGATGTTGAGATACGTAGTTACTTGTTGATGACTGATATGTCTGCGTAATAGGATATGCTCCTCGGAATGTAAGCTGTAAGGGTTGAGACGTGATGATTCTGCAGCCGCAATGCATTGCCTCGCATACTCGCTCGGCGCAATATCAGTGGGTATGGAAACCTTCGGGCGCACATCATATATCTGGCGCCGCTTTGCACTATGAGAAGCCGAATTCGAATTGCCTTTCGAGTTGCCGTCGAACCCGGTCGGGGATGTGGCTTTACTCGATATCGATGAAAGGGCTGATGAAACGTCGTCAAGGTCGGTAGTCATGGATGATGCCATAGAATCGCGAGCACTTTCGGGTCTGAGAAGAACATTGCCCATCGACGTAGAGGAAGGATTCCGTTCAACTCTATAGTGATAAGTCAATGGAATGCATTCAATATCACACCAGGACTTTCTGGTTGTGGCTTGAAACTCAGAATTGTTGCGAGGAAAGAGCGACCACGTACCTCATGTTGAACTTTTGGTCTGCGAACCTAGCACGAGAACCAGCTCCGTAATGAGACTTGGGTGAGTAATTCTCACTAGGAGATTCAACAACAATAGTATGTGAATGTTGATCAACAGTGTTGATAGAGTCGCCATAGGCAGAGTTTGACATAGCACCCGGGGTAGACGAGTCTCTGCCGGGATTCGAGGCCTCGAATATTGAAAGATGCGAGTCCAATTCCGATAGCCCCATCAAATTGAGATCATCATGTTGTGGAATTTGAGTCTCCATTGTTACCGCCATGTCTGTAACCTTGAGTCTTGTGACTTTGGGTCGTTTCTTGGGCTTATATGGATTGTCGGCAACGATGGTTGGGTCAGCGCTGCTACTCGAATTTCCCATGCCACTTGATATCGGTCAACCGCGCACCCCTCCCGCAAGTATCATCGATAAGATTGCTTGACCGCGTCTTACTAGACTATGAAGAACAGTTAGCGACTCTTCAACGAACTCGATAATGGTATATGTATCACCCACGTGGAACCGTCTCAACTGTCGCATTCGATATTGTCTGTCGCCAGATGTATGTCCTGCTGCAAGCTTCATGCAATTTCTTCGTCAATATCGTCGTCGCTTGAGAAGGAGAGGAATATCCTCAGAGAGGACTCGTAGAGGTTCGTTGGGTGGTCGTGTCGTACGATATGTGATATCAAGTCTCTTCTGAGTCTCGGCCCAAATGATCCATAATGCCAAAGCGACCATCACGTGCAGTACAGGTAATGCCTCCGGAGATGATCCCAAATTAGACCTCGTTGACTCGTTGATACATATGCAGCATTTTCTTTTAAATAGAAGTCATGGGAGAATTTATCATTTCATCATTACATTATTGACTAGACTTGGTCTGCCTTTGCTCATTGCTGGCATTTCGTATCTCTACTACGAGTCTTGTACAATGGCCTTCTTTCCCAGAGACGCCTTCTCAATAGCTGCATCCATCATCCTATTCCCACTAATAATCGAAGTTGTGCATATGATTATTCGCTTTCGGGCTAGAAGATGTAAGTTAGCATGCAATTCTTGAGGATGGTCATTGAAGATCTGCTTACCTTCCTTTTTCGCGATGAACCTCAGAGCAGCAATTTCCGTAAACGTAATGCCACCCAAGAATACAACGAAGACGAGCTTCTTCTCACCACTGCCAGTGAGCAAAGCGCGAGCCTTCGCAGCTTTATCTTCCCCCTTTTGGACTTCGTCAAATGCCTGTCCTCGGACATGCTTCACTACCTCGTCAAAACCTCGCCATCCTTGCGACGCTCCACCACTTACGGCCGCTGGATTGTTCGCTATTCCGCCGCGCGTGATGGAGGTGAGATATTGTTTCTGCAGTATGCATTGGACGAGGCGTATCGAAAGAGGTGCATATCCGCTATATACATAAGCGATATCGTTCGGATCGTGTTCGTTGACCTCGTCAACGATAAGTCGAAGAGCTTTGCGCACGTAAGTGTAGTTGGTCTTGGTTCCAATGCTGGTTCCACCTCCAGACATAGGAATCATCGAGGCTCCAGGTGAACTCCTTGACAGAAGCAATTGCAGCTTTTCTAATGCGTCCAGAGTAAGAATATGTTGGTAACCATAGGCCTGCAGGATCATTTTCTTGAACCCTTCTAGCTCTCGATGTTTTATGCCACCTGCGATGCAAGATTCAAGGCACAATAATCGCAGAACGTCTGTCAGAGGAGCATCCCGAGAAATCAGCTCTTCGATCGGTTCGTGCTGAGACGATGGATCAGCTCCCGCTGCAAGATTCTGTTGCACCTCCAGTAATCGACTGAACTGATCTGATCGGGTATGCTTCATAATCTCTTCGGCAAGCCCAGTGTGTATCTTCAGACTCTGTTGTTCGGCTTGGTATCCAGGGAGCTTGTTGACGAAATCTCGCAATTCTGCCGTCGTTTTGGTCCCGTGTCTACTGTCATAATCAGTCTGAAGCCGTCGAGCGACCTTATTTAGCAGATTTCCAACAATAGCAAAGTTTGTGTCTCTCAACTGGTCGTAGAGCTTATCTGAGGAATCGAGTAATATTTTGCGTTTCTTTGCTTGTATTGGTGCACCCACGGCCTTTGACGAGCCTGGAGCAGCTTGAGGAGCAGGTCCCACAATAGAAGAATCCACCTCCGCTTGATTGTTTTGAATCCCAACTGTTTCGTCGATCAGACCTTCGTAAGTTAATTGGGTAAGAAGAGGGGTAGCAAAGTCAACTTCGCGATCAATGACAATGAGGCTTTCAATAGTGGTGCTCGGCGTCAAACCAAGCCTACTACTCTCATTTGTATCTTCACCAGCGATAAATTCCTGTCGCATGCGTGCAAGTAGATCTGCCAATCTCTTGGCATTGTCGCCCTTTCCAGTGATACGTGGAAAGAGGCCATGCTTTTGCTGTATAAGCATAAGAGCACGTGCCAGTAAGAATGTTGGTGTGGGGTCTTTTCGTAGATACAAGTCGCTGAATGAGTCTTCGAGTTCGAGGGAGAGGAGGTCTTTCTCGACGGGCAAAAAGTACAGGGGAAACTCTGTTATGCTTGTGTCACCAAGGACACCGGCATCCTCAAGGATCTTTTGGGAAACGAGGGTCCTTCGAGGCACCCAGAATATCGAAAATTCGTGACCAGTCTGACTTTCTCGTTGCATTCGCTTGATGTGGTCTAATTAGATGTCAGCACGTAATGGCAGTACCACCTGCATATTAAAAAACGTGAAAGAGACACTATTACCCGCGCTGTGTCGTGATTCGTGTAGGGCTTAAGACTGACTAGGTAGAGTGGTCAAGTATCTACGAAGTCTACTTTAAGAGCCCAATTGAAGTGTATCTTGCTTGGCATATGAATGAGAAGTCTCGAAATGTACGTACCGGCTATTGAAGAGGCATGCCTTGCACTCTCGCCCCTCGCAATGAACACAACATTTCGCTGGCTGACATCGGCATTGCCATTCTCCAAAAAGAAGACCTTATCGACACCGTAATCCTGAAGGGTCGAGAACTTGACGAACAGTCCGATCGGTCCTGCAAGGCCCTTCTCAATCACTAGATTCTTCTTTCCTCGAACCTGTGTACACATGTGTGTAAGCCGCTGCCTTGAGGGATTGAGGTGGGATTGGGAAGCCTTACTTACACCCTCTAGTAGATACAAGAGATCCTTCCGAGCCTTGTCCTTGATCTGGTCGGTGTCAAAACCAACATGAGGAGCCATGGTGAGCTCTACATGCGGGATGCGGCTGAAGATGTTTGAAGTAGGAGGAGCAAATAGCGAGTGGGTTCGAGCTTCTGATGATGCGGGTCGGCTAGCGAGAACCAGCCCAAAGGCCAGAAAATCATTCAGCCTCGTCAAGCCCTCCACCAATGACTCAGAACTTTTGAACTTTTGACCCCACGACACTTATTTCTTGAGTTAGTAGTGAATTTGAATGAGGACTACTCACATTACACTACTTAGGTCTGTGAGATCGTTGCGACTACTTACACGCACGCCTCTTCAAATCTCCCCACGAGCCTGGGACATTGTAAACCCACGCAATTTCGCTGTAACGGCGAGGCGAAAAGAGAGAGACCCCGACTTCGACCTCAACATGGCGCCCAAAGGCCAGAAGATTGAGGTGAAAGTTCCGAAGGGGACGAGAGACTGTAAGTCCGCGACCAGACACGTGCGCCGTGTTCTTTACTAATGTCTCGTCAGTTGGTCCAAAAGACATGGCAATCAGGGACAAGATCTTCTCAACAACCATCGACGTATTCAAGGGTAATGGAGGCGTTACAATTGATACGCCAGACTTCGAACTGAAGGAAATCCTGTCTGGAAAATACGGTGAAGACAGCAAACTCATCTACGACCTTGCGGACCAGGGAGGGGAGATATGCTCACTGAGATACGATCACACTGTTCCCTTCGCAAGATGGTTGGCTATGAACCAAGATGTCACCCAAATCAAGCGCTATGTTATCGGCAAAGTCCACAGACGAGATCAGCCAGCAATGACCAAGGGACGAATGCGCGAGTTCTACCAATGCGATTTCGATATTGCAGGCACATACGACCCCATGATTCCCGATGCATTGATCCTGAGCATTACAACTGAGGTATTCGATAACCTAGGATGGAAGGGGCAATACACCGTCAAGCTCAACCACAGAAAGATTCTTGACGGCATTTTCGAAGTGTGCGGGGTACCGGCGGACAAGATTCGGACGATTTCATCCGCGGTAGACAAGTTAGACAAGTTACCATGGGAGGAGGTACGCAAGGAGATGACGGAGGAGAAGGGTCTGGCGGAGGAGGTCGCGGATAAGATTGGAAGATATGTCGTCAAGAAGGGGGGGAGAGATCTGCTCAAAACACTGCAGGAGGACGAGCAGCTAGCGGCCAACGAATTCATGAAAGCAGGAATGGCAGACATGGAGCTTCTCTTCGAATACCTTCAGAATTTAGACGTCTTGGGCTCTATCTCTTTCGATTTGAGTCTGGCACGTGGGCTGGATTACTATACAGGGGTTATCTACGAGGTCATTACTGAAGGTTCAGCACCACTTGCTCCGACATCTGTAGCGACAGCTGCACCTCCGAAGCCCTCAAAGAAGCCATCGAAGTCCAAGGCTGGCGCAGACTTTGACGAAGACCGATCCTCAGATCCTACCATTGGGTATGGCAGTGTTGCGGCTGGTGGAAGATACGACAACCTTGTAAGTCAATCCACCATTTTGCTGGGGTTTCCGGAATGTTCAATGCCCCAGGACTCCTAGGACATTGAAATCTACAAAATTGTACTAATTCCGCTATAGGTGGGAATGTTCTCCGGCAAGAAGCAAATTCCCTGCGTCGGAATCTCCTTCGGAGTGGAGCGGATTTTCGCCATCACCAAAGCCAAGATGGAAGCAGACAAGAATGCCCCCAAAGTCCGAGGGAACGAGGTAGATGTATACGTAATGGCCCTGGGCGGTGGGAATAAGGATGGCAATTTGAAAGAGCGCATGGAAGTCTACAAGACGTTAAGACGAGCTGGAATCAAGGTAAGTCAATGTCCCACTCTTCCTGGGTCATTCAAATTGGCGACTTTGCTGACATCACTTCTAGGCCGAGTTTCAAGAAAAAGTTAAGCCGAAGCTGGACAGACAGTTCAAGGCCGCTGACTTGAACGGTATACCATTCGGTATCATCATCGGCAAAGACGAACTAGAGCAAGGAAAGGTCAAGATCAAGCAGATGGGTCTTCCCGAAGGTCACCCGGAGAAGGAAGGAGTGTTGGTCAACCTCTCGGATATTGTACCCGAAGTGAAGCGTCGCTTGGAGACGTTTTCAAAGGTGAGCGAAACTTTCAAGTCAGCCGAAGGATTGAAGGTTGTGGATGGCATCAAAGGCCAGCTGGAGGAGGTAAAATTAGAGGACTCTGCAGCATTAGTGCCAGAGACGGAGAAGCCAGCAAAGACGTCACCCCTATCGCAGGAGGCTATTGCAGCTGTTCCTGCCTCATAGTCCGTACCTTGTAGGGACTTTCGGTGTACATTTTTGAGGCGACTTTGAGCATAGCATTGTTGGAGGCGTTGGTGGGAAGATATACAAAAAGACCCTGGGATTGAGGGACATTATAGACGAATACAATGCTATAGCCACAAACTTCACGTACGTCCCATGCCTCCATACGGAGGACTTCGTCGCAGTGATTCATCAATGTCCGACGGCCGTAGTACATCCATGTGAGGCTTTTGACGAGCATCAGTCTTCTACCTCCTCCACTGCCCTGCCCCTATTGGCCTTCTGTCCCTTGCTACTTCTACTTCTGTATTTTCTTTGCTATCATATATGATAAATCAAGACTAGCATGTGCCCATAGTCTCCATACCTGCGCGGTCTTCGAGGTTGGTGTATCCGACTTCTTGACGGAATCACTCGAAAGTCAATGAATCTCAAGTGCGAATTGGCACGGGAGTAGCTTGGAATTTACAGAGGGAGTTTGTAGATCGATTCGTTCCCACGACCCTGGGCGTTGGATGGTAGACGCCCCCGGAAGCCACCGTAAGTCTGGCTCTGGGACTTTCGGGGCGTTAGAGTAGCTCCTAATTAGAAAGCGGAGGGGTCTTGGGTTTGTAATATTGATGGATCGGAGATTTTGCTTTGCTTGAGGAGCAATATAGACAGACGTATTTAATGGATCAGGTTTGGGAACTGAACACTCGGTCCCTTGACAATTTATATAAATGGACTCAGTCGTGACATCGCCATGACGTTGACAGCGTCAAACAACCCTACAGTAAAGGTAGCATATCTCTTTAGCCAAGAAGTAAAAGTAATCTCCCGTATGAACCGAGAGGCAGAACCTTGAATTGTCTCGAGAAGTCGATAGATTTCTTTGTAAGAGTATTTTCAAATTCAGATTGGGAATACCTCTCGAAAACTCCGCAATGCTTTACAATTTCAAAGTCAGACTCACTAGAAAAAGAGTCCTGAACGCCATGCTATAATGCCATCCATCTCAAAGCGCCCAGACTATCCACTATAAACATCTCCAGCCCGACCCTGTATCATGCCTAGCTTAACGCCCTTTCCCACCATGCCCCTTCCTAAAATCAAAAGGTCAAACCGTATTATCATGGTAATAGAAATCAATATCTCGTGGTCGCCTTCTGTTGTTCGCTACGAATAATTGATCTCCTTCTGGTCTTTCGTTCTTGGTGTTGCCTGTCAACATGGACTGTAGACTCATGCATATGCTCTCGACATTCTGTATAGGTGTCCACCCCTGCGAACCGAGGAGGTCGAGACAGATGATTCCGTTGGAGTAGATGTGTGGATGCATAGGAATTGGGCGGTCTTTGGTATTTACGAATGTGACTTCTGGTGGTTCTGTATAAGAGTCAGAACTAGGTTTCAGGATCATGTGGAACTCGAGGGAATGAAAGCAGGAGAAGTCATATGACTTCATATTGTACAACGACAAGGCAGAGGACTGGAAGCTGCGTACCAATAGGATATGAAGGGCTGAACTTGAACTTTAATCGGTACGTCTGGTTGAGGTAGAGTGGGTTCGCATCGAGGACCTTGATGTCTAGGAGCCATTCTTCAAATCCTTCTGCGCTCACGAGCTCGATTCCAGGCGGTAGACTTCCGTGAAGCTGAATAAGTGGTTAGAAAACATCTTCATGATCTGCGAGGGTGTTTAAACGTACCTTTGTGAGTTCCTTGCCTAGACGTTTCGTTGCGAATGCCATCTCGCCTGGTGGTCCGGTGTAGTGTTCGGGAGTGTGTAATGAGCTTCCTTGAGCAAAACCACAAGACCTGAACTTGCTTCTCGCGTCTTGGAAACAAACAAGCTGAAAGGAGAGAGAATTTGTGAGGTGGTTTGAAAGTTGCGGTGCTTGATGCCACTTTCAAGGAATATGGAGGGGAGACTAGCGTGCGGCCGAGTTCTTATCGATAGGGTTAGGCACCATTTTCAGACATTCAGGAAGAGCAATTGCCAAAGAACAAGAAGGTGCCTGGCATACCGAGAATACTTGGGTGATTGTCTATTCTTAACTCCGACTATCGGATTGTAGCTATTGTTCACAACCTTGAGAAAACATTCAAAAAGTGTCTGCTGCTTCATAAAGAAAGAAGAACTAGCTTCACGTGTTTATCTGCACCATGACAGCCCCTGAAAATATTAGAAAGTGCTAAGCCACAGCCCCTCTAGCCCTGCCTCCTCCTGCGGCTGACTGCTGCTGATTCGTGAGGCAGACCAGTGACTGACTGCAGTCCTGCGAGGATCTGATCTTTAATTTATCTGCACGACAAAAGCTATACCCATCTTCTTTGACAAAACTTCGCTCGAGACTTGAAGAAGCATTGCCGCTCTACGACGGCTGTTGAATCATCGCGACTCAACTCTTCGCCAGCTCAGCCCCACCATACGACAACATCATTGCGCTCCCTCCTCGAAAGGAAACATTGAACTTGAGCGCGTGCGTGGACTACGTTGATCTTGTATTCAAGTTTGACCTAAGAGCCATTTACGGAAACTGCAATTGAGTTTGAGAACCAGAAGAGGCAGTCACGATGAGTTGTAGGTACACCCCGCACTTGCAACTACTTCGAGAGCTTCGAGTGTTATTATTATTCCTTGTGTTAGCAGATGTCACTTTTACCATGAACAAAGAGCGCAGGACATTCTCAGTTCCCTTCGTTGCACCTATTAAACGTTTGCTAACCAGACCTCTTCATCACCATCCAGTCTCAAATATGCTCAACAAGCTTCATGGCCAGCCAGAGAGCTATGATAAGAAGTATGGAATACCCCCTTCACTTTCATGCATAGACTAACAGACATATTCGCAGGGCCAAATATCGATTCGGTAAAACGCTAGGTGCTGGTACATATGGTATTGTCAGGGAGGCCGATGGACCAACTGGCAAGGTCGCCGTCAAAATTATCCTCAAGAAGAATGTCAAAGGAAACGAGCAGATGGTCTACGATGAGTTAGAGATGCTGCAGCGGATGAAGCACCCACACATTGTCAAATTTGTAGACTGGTTCGAGTCGAGAGTAAGTGCTGGGAGTTGGAAAGTCGAGGAATAATACTGACGGGATCAAGGACAAATACTATATCGTCACTCAGCTTGCCACGGGAGGAGAACTGTTCGACCGTATCTGCGAGCAGGGGAGATTCACAGAGAAGGATGCCTCTCAAACTATTCGACAAGTCCTAGAAGCTGTTGACTACCTACACGACAATAATGTTGTTCACAGAGGTGGGTGACTTTCACAATCGACTTCTTTCTATCGCGTGACTGACATTGAATAGATCTGAAGCCTGAGAACCTGCTCTACCTCACCTCCGCTCCTAACTCCGACCTCGTTCTTGCCGACTTCGGTATTGCCAAAATGCTCGACTCAAAAGACGAAGTTCTCACTACAATGGCTGGCTCATTTGGCTACGCCGCTCCCGAAGTCATGCTCAAGAAGGGTCACGGAAAGCCAGTAGATATGTGGTCTCTCGGTGTCATCACTTACACCCTCCTCTGCGGTTACTCTCCTTTCCGCAGCGAAAATCTCCAGGATCTTATCGAGGAATGCAGCAATGCAAGAGTCATTTTCCATGAGAGGTATTGGAAGGATGTGAGTGATGATGCAAAGGATTTCATTGGATGTCTTTTGCAACCAGATGCAGATGACAGATCTACCAGCAAGGTATATACAGACTCACTTCAAAATTGATTAAATTGCACCTACTGACTTCGTACAGCAAGCTCTCCGTCACTCGTGGCTCAGTGGCGAGAACGCAACCGATCACAACTTGCTACCCGAAATCAGAGCTTACATGGCCAAGGCTCGTCTCCGCCGTGGTATCGAACTCGTCAAGCTCGCCAACAGAATCGAGGCACTCAAGATTCAAGAAGACGAGTCTGGCGATTCCGATGTCCCAGCCGATGCCAAGGCGGCTGCTGGTGCTGCACTAGCAGGTAATGCTGGTGCTCTAAGTTCTGGACTCGCAACCAGCACGGCAGCAGGCAGTGCACCTGGTGGCAAGAAGTCTCTCAGTAAGATTGCTAAGGGTGCTATCTTCAGGGAAGTTGTATTGGCGAAGGTGCGAGAGATGAAGGAAAGCGAGAAACAACTGCAAGTGGAGAAGGACGCGGTCGAAAATGCAAAACGCAAGAGCTTCCAGAGCGGGAGATAGATTGGGCTTGTTTGTTTTGGTTGTTGATAGTCGATACCCTAAAAGGGCTACCTGCGCTGCTTTTTCTTCTTTCTTTTACGTTAGTTAGCCTCTTCATATTGCGTGCGGCCTTTGAATTGCCAGAATGGTCTGGCTGGCGTGGGGACGGGATGAAATTAACATCATGAATATGGATATAAAATTTCCTTTCTCCTTGTTCGAGTTGTGGTCTTATGGTATCGTTCTCTCCCTAGCAGCACCCATCATGATCATGTCAACAGCTACCCGTAGTGAAACTGCGAAAGATGAATGACAACTTACAGATCGTTGGTCTACAACCTCTATCACAGTTATTGACATACTCGCACACCCCATAAGACCAGAAGTCAGAGACTGGACAAGACGTCGTTGAATGGAAAGCTATTAATAGATGTTCGAATCTCTTCTTGATTTGAAATTGCAATCTTAGAATAACATGGTATCATACTCGAATCGTTCCACCGGCCGTAATCCCATGCATACATAAACATGCCCCATTAATGCCAAAACCCCAAGAAAAATACAGAAGATCGAATCTGTGTCGAAGTCGAAATGTCGAAAGGAAACGCTAATCCGGAATACTCCACCATAGGTACATACATACATGCTCTTCATATCTCATACAGTGCCATCTCATCTCTCGTGTTATCTTTCTCGTCTTGTCTCTTCTCGTGTCTGTTCGTCTCTCTCGTCTTTCTCATCTCATGCACTCCTCTGAAGGTCCCCGAATAAATGCACAATTAAATGAAAAGAATCTCAAACCCTCCCAGCAGCCTCCGCAAGCGCTCTTTCGCACAATACCTGATATCTTTCACCATTAAACCGTTCCCTCTTCCACCCCTGCTCCTTCAATCTCCTTATCCGTTCCTGCAATTCGACTTTCAACACCTCTTCCCTGCTTACTCCTTCCATCCCCATACTCCCACTAAATCCTATACCAAGTCCAACACCCTTCTCGAATCCAGTGAACTGACTCGGTAGCGCCGATCTCCTTGATCTTCGAACTTGGGAAAGGAGGGAGATTTGGGAGTGGATAGATGAGATGTGGTATTGGAGTTGAGTTGCCAAGTCGCGGAGATGGGAGCGGTAGCGAGCCAAAGATTGGCTCAAAAGATAAACGCTGAGGGTCTCTTGAGTTGGTGATTGTGCGTGAGGCTGCATCTGGAGATCTTTTGTCGAAGTGATAGAGGGGTCAGGCTGTGAAGGTGGAGCGGGGAAAGAATCTAGGAGTGAGGATTCGATTGCTGCGCTGTTCGCTGGTGGTGGTGGTTGGTCGGTTTCAGAGTCCGAGTTAGCGGAGGAATGGTTGATGTCTATCGAGAAAGAAACTTTCTTCTTATGTCTTCTTTCTGTTGTTCCCGACGAGAGACTAGAGAATGACGACGAAGCGGAAATAGTGCGTTTATGGATAGGGGGAACGGTGTCATCAGTTGGTGAGCTCGCCAGCGAAGAGCGAGCTGAGTTGGCCGGGGAAGAGAACACAGAGTCGACTGATGATCGAACGCTGGAAGCTATGGAGGCGGTGGAAGCGTGGGAGGAGTGGAAAGAGACGCTTTCGATGCTGGATTGCGCTTGACGGTAGAAGTAGAGGGATTCTTGGAAGAGGGGAAGTTTGTTGCTGGAGTGGTCGTGGAGGGTGCTGGCTGTCAGTTCTAGCGAACTGGCGGCGAAGAAGGAGAGGTAGATCTGGTAGAGAGGGTGGACTTTGTGCTGGTTGTTGTTAGAAAGCGGAATGTGAAGGGTATGGAGGCACGTACAGGGTCCTTGATGTTGTCCAGAATTTGCTTGCAGCGCACACTGCAATGCTTATATTGTCCCTTCGAATACAGATTCTTGACTTCCTCCATGACTTTCTTCCACTCCTCTGGGGTATACGGTAATATTGTGAGATCGGTGACTGGACCTGGCCGTGGTCTTGATTGTGGTCTTGGTTGCGGTTGCGACTTGGGTGAGATTGGTGAGTCTGGTGTTATTGGCAAAATTGGCGACTCGGGCATGAACGGAGTAATTGAGGAGGATTTCGACAGGAAGGAGGGCGATGGCAGATTTGTATTCGAATTCGTAGCAGGACTAGCCTCGAGTTTGAGAGGAATTAGCCGCCCCATCTTGTCAGATTGTTTCGATTGTTGTTTGTCGTTCTCGGTAGGATCAATGGTATTGTCACTCTCGTCGTTTGCTGCTGTCTTGAAATCTCGCAAGGGTAGCTCTGCAGACTTCCGTGACCTGCCGGACGAAGAAGAAGACACTGATGAGTTTCGACTTGGTGACTTCCTGTGGTTTGTAACGGGTTCCGTTGGAGGTGAAGTGCAATTTGGAAAGAGAGAATATTGAGAGGAACGACGGCGGTAGCTTGGAGTGGCCATGATTACTCTGGATCAGAAAACGAATTATAGACGGCACACGGGTAATTAGACAGATCCGACGAAACCGAAAACAGAGCAGAAACATACAGGCTTCTGGATGCATGAGGAGGTTATAAGAAAAGAAGAAGCAAATAATGTCCCAGCGTTATTCCTTCACCACACTGACCAGCCCCCTCTCACTCGAGCGTGCATTCACACATTTTTACTAGGGATTACTGCCCTGGTTGCACATCAGTACCTCTCTGACATGGGGGACGAAGACCCCTCCATCGGTTGGAGAGCATGAAAGAGGCCCATGAGGGCTCAATCTCGCAGAAAATTCTCATGGCGACCAGGGGCAGGTGTGGAGGTGCAGCAGTCGTGTGGTGGCTCACGCTGCTCCCTTGCGCTCCCCCATGCTCTTCTCTGCCCTGCCAGTGGTTGAAGACTTTATGATGGGGCCCAGCACGCACCGCTTCTCCTGCTTCTCAGCGTCTGAGAGCCTCTGTGCGCTCGCCGTTTTCTCCACGCCGTCACCAATTGCCCGAGGTCCCTCAGGTCTGCGGCCGCGGCCGTTCAGCTCTGCAGCTGTCGAGTCGACTGTATGGTTCATCCAAAGAGTTGTGATGGCATGGCAGGGTAGGGCTTGCATAGTGATACAGGTCGGTGTGCGCGTCCTTCTGCACGTCAATATATATATAGTTTTGTTCTTATGAATACCTCCGTACAACGGGTAAACTCTATTCATTGGGGATGTTTAGAAAATAGTCATGTTTCGCATCGCTTGTTTCGCTCGGCCGCTTGCCGTTGGACGCTGCTGATTCGTGCTGAAGAAGTTTCCGTCGTCCAAGTCCAAGTCAGAGTCAGAGCGCTGAGACAGATGTCTAGGTCACTCGGCCTACTAGACCTAAACTACCTAAATTCCGCAGGGCTAGGCGAGGAGGAGAAAACGAAAGGGGAGGAAAGGAAATCTTACTCGTTCAGCAGACGGGCACGGCAAGAGGAAGGAGGAAGGTCGCAAAGTCACTTACTCTTACTCTTACTCGCACTCGCACTCGCAAGCAGCGCAGCGCATGGACCACACGTTCTTCAGGGCACTTCCAAGTACCGCAGCGTTGATAGCTCCGAGCGACTCCACCAGCGCCCACTCTACTGCGTCTCGTGGCCATATAACCGCCGTTTTATCACTTCTCACGTTGAGGTGATCATCTGTACCTCCGCCTCGACTTCAGAGTCTGGACTCGCGCATCTCATCTAGCTCATCCTGTGTGCCTGCAGTACTGTACTCCAGATCGTTTGACAGGTACCGATGCTATGCTTCATGTACCGCAGATTGTCCGTTCATGTACTGTAGATTGGCTACCAAGTCCTTTTGCGTTGACGCAAGAAGATCAGGAAGATCATGATGTCCGCAAATTCGCAATGCCAAAAATATCCGTGCATAAAATGATTCATCTCAAGAGATCGGCTTCAGCTTGCCCCTTTCCCCTGAAAGCACAGAGGTTCAGAACGCAATCTTTTCTCCGCTATCGTCAATGCTCATGCACATCTTATAAATCTCGTGTCATGATAATATATTAACTATAGAATAGCTTTCGCTCTATACTATCTTCACACTAGTGCCCGAAGCCTGCGACATGAAGAACTGCTTCAGCGAACTCGAAGCATTCACAGCTCGTAACCCAATACTCCTCAACCGCACCAAAGGTCCGCTTTCCACCGCATACAGCTTATGAATCTTATCGCAGACGCCGAGCATCATATTGTTCGCCGCGTATCTCTCCGCATTGTACGATTCCAAAGACATCTGGACTCCAATATCCTGCCCATGGGTGATGGCGTATTCAATAGTCTTTACCAGACTTTCAACATCTCCTTGTCCCTGGTTCAGCCCCTGTCCAGCTAGAGGATGAATGGTGTGGGCTGCATCTCCGACGAGAGCTACTCGTTCGCCAATATAGGTGTCTGCGTGTCGTAGCTTCAGGGGAAATGATGCTACACTTCCTTCTTGAACCCCTACGACTTGCTGAGGTATCCTGCTCGCATCGAAATCCGTATGCTGTGTTCTCCACATAACCTCATCTGCCTGTCCTTCAGCTTGCGTATGCAAGTATGCCAGATCCGTCGGCGATAACCTGAACGCCGCATTCACCATAGCAATAAAGTCCTTCGCACTCAAGCTCTTTAAGACGGCTGCCAATTCCGGAGTCGTCGACCACACCAACGTCGAATAGTTCCCTGGCATAGGAAGCATCGCAACCGGGCCCGTAGGCAAGAACCTCTGATACGCAATCTTGCCCTCCTCACCACCCCATCCATTCCCCTCCAACTCCAACGTAGCCACCACCCCATGCCTCCCATAATCCCATCCCTTACTCCCAATTCCCGCAAACGCTCTAACAGGACTATTCGCCCCATCCGCTCCCACTAGTAGTCTAGCTGCGAGCTCTCTCCCACCATCTAGCTTGACAACCGGCCATCCCCTCAAATCCCCTTCCTCAGTTTCCTCCCCCAACCCAATACTCTCCACCTTCTGTTTATCGAACACCTCCACACCGCCCACCTCCTCTACCCTTTTTAGTAAACCCGACGTCAAATTCAAATTCTCATTCATAACCGCAATCACCGTCCCCCTCTTCTCCTCCGGCCAATCAAACTCAATCCTAGCCCCCGACACCCCATCCCAAACCTGCATTTCAGTATACGGCTGTACCCTCTCTTGCTTAACATGTTTCCAAGCCCCAATTTCCTCCAGAAACCTAACCGAAGAAGGGGTAAGAGAACTACATCGATTGGAGAACTGTGTTGGAGGGAGGGAGAAGGAACGGGTTTTAGATAGGTCTTGGGATTCGACGAGGGCGATTTTTAGGTTTTGGGTGGCGGGGGAGGAACCTGTTCGAAACTATTAATTTTTGATGAAAAGAGAAGGAAATATTCTAGAGGGGGGGGAGGGGAAGTACGTAGAGCAGCAAGCAGACTCAACCCTGCAGGACCACCACCAACGCAGACAACATCGTAGATATCTGATGTTTTTGCTGTTGAGGTGGCATAGCGTCTTCGTTGGCGACGCAATTGACCAGAACAGGTGTTGCAGACGTAAACGCCAAGCTGGCGTGAACGGAGAGCTTGTGCCACTGGGTTCATCGTGGCATTAAATGTTGTGCTAGTGAAAGCAAACCCAGAACGAGGAGTGGTTCGACAAGTCAATCGAGCTTGCTTGAGCTTAATTCGCTATCACGTGTGATCTCAACAGGGATCATATTTTCAAGGAACTTAGACGATTGGAATTGTGTTTTATGGGATTTCTAGTTTTATCGACTATGTATGTGCATCTATTCGTGGCATATCTTACTATCATGTAGGTTCAATCTAAGAAGCGATGAGAAGATGGAGAACCGAACCTCGCGGAACTTCTTCCAAGACTCGGCATAAGCAGCAGCAACCGGATGTTCAGAGCACAAGAGCACATCCTGAATCTCCATGGTTCTGGGAGATCTTATCCTGTTGATCCTCCTCAAAGTTTCTCTCCAAATTGAACCCCCGTAGACGCTAAATGATTCGATTTTGGCCTCCATACTCCTCCGTGTAAATGCAACGTCAAACCCGAATGAATGAAATAAGGTAGGTAAGCAGGCGAACGCCGACGCGAATGTCCAGCGAATGTTGAAATAAACCGCAACGAGAAATGAACGAATAGTCGAGCTGATTGTTCAGAATTCCCAGTCATCCTCATCTTCAATCGACTCAATAGCCCATGTGAACTTATCTCGGAGCGTCTTGGAGAAGAACTTTTCGATGGGAACCTCGAACTTCTTCGCAAAGACAACGGTGAGGCGGGGATCGATATAGTTCTAAAATGATTAGAGAGAGTTGAAAAGGAAGGTATTCTATGTACTCACGATCTTACTGGTGCCGAGCGCAACCTCCTTGTTGCCCTCTCGGTCTTCAGCTTGGAGTCTCATAGTCGCAATGCGGTCATCGAGCTTCTTGATATTGGCCTCGAATTTCTCAACCGATGCGCCTTTACCCTCAGCCTCAACCTTCTTGGACTTGTTCTCCTTCTTGAATTTCTTCTCGAGATCGTCCGCGGCTTCAAGTCTCTCGGCGAGTTCCTTTGCCTTCATCTCCTTTTGGCCATCAGCAACAAGTTTCTCGTTCTCCTTGGCGAACTTCTTCTCGATCTTCTCGCGTTCTTGCTTCACAAGGAAAGCCTGATGTTCAAGAATCCAAGCTTCGTCAAGATCCTCATCAAGCTCGAACCACTCAGCGCCCTTCTTCTTCTTTTGCTTGGGGTCAATATCAAGAATCATTTGTTTGATACGCCACTGCTGGTATTGGAGCCCCTTAATCTGTACATCTTCGTTAGCGATCGCTTGAAGTAAATACGCGCAACAATTACCCTATCCGTCATCTTCTCCATTGCGGCCTCATGGCTGGCACCAACGGTACGCTTGTGGTTACAAAGAATAGCGACCTTTCTGTTGCAGTCGTTGTAGAGCTTGACCTTTTCCTGCATAGATATGTTTTGGTTCTTCAGCTCTTTCAGCAGCGTTGACATGGTGAACGAAGCATTGTAGGTACGGAAAACCTTGGCACTGAGACCAGGCATGTAGTTCGTCAAGTGCTTGTTAAGTTGCGTGGTCTAATATTGTCAGCAGGCGCACTCATATCAGTGTAGCTTGCACTCACATTGAGACGGTCGAAAATATCGTCACCCTCCTTCTTTGGAGACTTCTTGAAGATTTTCAAGTTCTTAAAGACCTGCTCGGCGACAACCACTTCGTCGTAAAACCGAATGCTGTCCTTTCCAAGGAAATCGAAGATGACAGTATTTGGGGGCTTGAGAGTGACGTGCTCATACTTGAGGGAGCAGCAACCAACTGTTTCTGCTTCATTCTCAGCGTCCTTCTCATTTCCGGCACGCAAGGCAAATTTGTCAATCAGGTAGACAGCTGTGGCTCGCTGACGATCAGCCATCAGTTCAGCCTTAAGATCCTTCTCGTAGTCTTTTCGGATGCGGTCAATGTGCTTCTTCAGTTCTCTGGCTTTTTCGAACTTTTTGAAGTCACTCTGGCCCTTGATACTGCTCTTGGCTGCAAGCATAACATACTTGTATGCGCCGTTAATGTTTTCCTGCCACATTGCAAGCCACGTAGCCTTGTTGTCATGCTGGACAGCCTTCCACTTGTGACCTTCTGGAGGAGCCGGGACTTGAGCCTCCTTGCCAATGTTAAGAGTGATCTGCTCAGGCCTGACTCTTCGCTTGACTTTCCCAGTCTTCGGATGTGCACCACGGCCACGGAACAGTCCAGGAGGTTCGACTCGGAAGTTACCGACCTGTTCCTTACGGCCGTCCCATATACAAGTGGTGTAAGGTGCCTCGAGTGCGTCCTTCTCGGCTTTGTCTGCCTTCTTCTCAGCGGATGATCGGGCTTTGCGCTCTTGGCTCTTGCCATCGTAGTAGGCGAATATTTGCTTGAAGTCAAGCTTGGAGAAGTCCTTGATGGCAATCTTGTTTCCGTCGGGGCCCTTGGCACCACCAGTTTTCTTGACCTCTTCAGTAAAATCCTCAAAGAAGTTCTTTTGGAACGTAGGGTTCTCGACGTTGAGAGTGGAGTTCAACATGGCACCAAAGAATCCAGCGATCTCTTCAGCCTCGACGGACAGAGTGATTGGAATGCCGTCGTAGAGGAGCTTGACATTCTTCGGTAGTGGCTCATACTCTGGTGGGAAAACAACACCATTATGCTCGAGTGTGTCCCATTTGATGCTGTCGTCTTCCTTCTTCGGCGCATCCCACCATCGATAGACTTCATCTTCCTCCTCAACACTGGCCTCTTTCTTGCCCTTGTCTTTCTTAGCGGGAGAAACATCTTCAGCCTTGACTTTGCCATTGGCCTTCTTAGCTGGTGCTTTCTTCTTCGCTAGTGGTGCATCTGAGTCGGACTCCTCCTTCTTCACACCGTTGGCCTTCTTCGCTGCTGTGCCATTGGATTTCCGTTTGCCCTTTGGCTTCAATTCATCGCTATCAGACTCCTCCTTCTTAATCTTCTTAGGAGCTGCCTTTTTTGCCTTGCTCTCCTTAGCACGGATGGCCTTAGCTTCCTTCTCCGCCTTCTTCTCAATGGAGGCCTTTTCCTTCGCAAGTTTAGAAGTTAACGGTTCATCATCATCGTCAGATGAGTCCTCGCCGATCGCAGTTTCGCTTGCCTTCGGAGGGAGTCTGGCAGTTGTCTTCTTCGATGCGAGAGGCTCATCATCGGAATCGGAATCCACCGCCTTCTGCTTCGATGTTCTCTGTCTCTTCGCTAGAGGCTCATCATCACTTTCATCACTATCGTCGTTGTACTTGACGGCTTTCGAGGTGTTTGCGCGAGATTTGCGCTTCGCGTGACCATTTGTCGTAGGCTCATCCACATCCATCTCATCATCGATGACTGGCCCGTTGCGGATGCTGATGCCAGCTGGAAGATTTGATGCTGAGCCGCTCACCTCGTCCATCTTCTTGTCTGTCGCCTTCGAGATATGGGCTTCGGACACTGTTCATCGAGTAATTAGCTTCAGTCCGAGGATATGAAAAGACTGATAAGGTCCGAAAATGTAAAACGCTTGAATCAGATATTGTGGAGTTGCGCCCAAGGGAGGGCTCGAGGCTGAGGTGGAGAAAAGAACGACTCACCAACGCGACCGTTACTCTGAGCCAAAGGCATATCGTCGTCCGAGGAGTCAGACATGATTGGAAATGGTATCTGCGTTGAAGTAAAAGATTTTTCAAGATTGCTTGTAGAGTGTGAGCCGAGACGTCGAGCTGTCCACGTGTGGACGCGTCTTCTAGAGAACTCAAGGTCGAGAAGTGACCAAGTATTAATACGGCTGAGCGCCGGTCGCGGAACTTGGAGGTTTTGCGTGAGTAAAAGAAGTAGGCGCCTTGACATACAAAGGGAAAGAAAAGTAAAAGAGGTTGTTGAGGTCAAGAGTTTGAGTCTGGATTGTACGCGAAATTCCTAAGTACTTTCGATCACCCCATTGGCTGAGGCTTTTTTTAGCTCCACTTCTGCTATCCGAGCAAAACTGCGACCTTGCCCGGCAGCAAGCTATCAACATCCATTGACCTTCAATTGTACCTCGACGCAGCTCGTGGTCATTTGAGTCTCCCCTCCTGAAGATTTAATTACGTTCCCTTTGTCGACCAAGATGCTTTCGCGGGCTGCCAGACCAGCTTTGAGGGCAGGAGCTGCGGCTTCTTGCTCACCCGCCCCAAGGACATATGCCAGTAAGCTCAGGAAGCTTTCAGCAGGATTCACGATCAAACTGACACCCTCAAAGCCCTTAGAGAAATCGAGCAGCGCCTCAAGTCGATCCGCAATATCGAGAAGATCACCAACGTGAGTTAGGACACATTCTGAGAGGGGGAAGATTAGGAGCGTCAGATGGCTTCATCTTTCGGAGCATCCACAATTGAGCGTACACAATGCTAACTCCGAGGCCAGACCATGAAAGTCGTTGCCAGTACCAAGTTGAACCGCGCCCAACGTGCCATGACCGAGTCACGACAATACGGACAGACCTCCAACACTGTTTTCGAGCAAGCTGAGACCAAGCCGCTTGAGGGAGACGACAAAAAGACCTTGATCGTCGTAGCAAGCTCGGACAAGGGGCTTTGCGGTGGTATTCACTCTGGATTGAGCAAGAAGGTCCGCAGAATGCTCGCTGAGAAGCCAAATGCCGATATCGTTGTGTTGGGCGAGAAGTGCAAAGCGCAACTTTCTCGATCAAACAGCAAGAACATCGTTCTGAGCTTCTCTGGCGTTGGAAAGGACATTCCAACATTCGCAGATGCTCAAGCTATCGCTGATCAGATTACTCTCCTGCCTATGGATTATTCCGACATCCAGATTGTCTACAACAAGTTCATCAATGCCACAAGTTACGAAGCCACCCCAATTGAGGCTTTCTCCGAAGAAGCTATTGCCAACTCTCGTACGGGTCCTTTATCATGTATCATGGGTTTAAGCTGACAAAATCAATAGCCAACTTCTCTGCCTTCGAGATTGACGACGAGGTCTTAGTCAATCTCCGTGAATATGCCTTGTCCAACTCGCTTTTCTGGGCTCTTGCTGAAGGTCACGCCTGTGAGCAATCTGCTCGCCGCAATGCCATGGATGTACGTTATTTCGTCGAACATTACACTGCCTTGTACTGACTTTTGCAGAACGCCTCCAAGAACGCAGGAGACATGATCACCAAGTACCAGATTCTCTTCAACCGAACTCGTCAAGCCGTAATTACTGGTGAATTGGTTGAGATTATTACTGGTGCCGCAGCTTCAGAGGAGTAGGGAATTGTGCATATGTAGTCTAGTCAAGAGAGCTTCTGGTCTTCGTCGGGCCTGATAGAATTGATCTCCTTCTGTACCAATGAAAAGATATTGCATTCGAGCTGAAGAACGTCTGCGATGTCGAATGGCCTTGGCAAGTATCATCTGAAAGTTCAGGTTCGTGTTGTGCTATTTCCAGTACCTCGCATGTACATTTTACCAAGATAGGTAGGACGGTCGTCAAACCATCGGACAAGATATCAACACAATGCCACTATCTCCCAGCACTTTCACCATACAAGAAAGCTGCATCCATCTGTGACATCAATCCCGCAAACCGACTCTCGAACGGCTCTCCCCTTCTCTGCTTCCAAGAACAAGACACAAGCGTCGTAACCCCCTGCTCCACACGTCCATTTCTCGACATTTCCTCTTCTCCGATGATCTCCACCTCTCCGCAAGGTTTCGGAATCCATGCCATGTGTCTATATATGCCATCAGGCTGATGTGCCAAATACCACTCTTCACGCTTGACGTCGTCTTGAGCACAAGCTCGGATGATGTGCCATGTGTTTGGGAATGGAGATGCGGCGGATGAAGAGAGAATGACGAGGATACCTTCTCCGTCTTTGATGTCTGGGGAATGTTCGGAGCAGAATGGGCAGGTGAATGTGAGGATTGTTTGGATGGTTCTTGATATTGAGCTTGCGTCTGAAGTTGGGGTTGGACCTGAGAGCTGAGACTGGGGAGGTGTGTTATGTATGATGGGTCCGAGGCCGAAGTGACCACAAGCGTGGTAGAACCGGTATTGGAAAGCCATGGTGCCTAAGCTTAGGATCTGGTGGAACTAGGAAGTGATGTTGTCGGCTTGCTGAATCTTGTGTCCCAGCTGTTATATATGAATTGGTAGACACCCCATGCGTGAACAGTTATTCCTTTCCTTCACTGACTCACCCCTTTTAAAGGATGTGCAATAGTTGAGATGAGCTGTGTTATGTTTCATCAACAACCAAGAAGAGGCTCAAAGACATTCTTGAAGCATCCCCGAAAATTATACTCGGACGACAGATAAAAAGAGGCGAGGATCAAACACAGAGGTAGCCCGTGAGAGCAATACTTACAGGTCCAACAGAGAGTGATTCTACACTCTACCATGCTCGTTGAAATCCGTCAGAATTTTTGGCCTTTGGATTTATCATTCGTTCTAATTGCCCAGCAGCACAAAAATTCTGGTCTACGTGTTCCGCTCTTCAATGAAGCCAGTTCATGATACGTGTAGGCATTAAGTGCGGCTATTGTACATAACCTTGCCAACTTACAATATCCAATAGGACTAAGGACATTATATTCTCCATTCTTCAACACCAAGTCTAGAATGTTGACAGGTTACACCACCTTTCAAACGTTCGACTTGTTACTTCGGACTCGAGGCTCGGGCTCAGGAGAAGCTGGAGGAAGATATGACTACATTTCATGTGCAAAAGATTTGCAAACGCAATCATGATAGTAGAACGGTTAATAAAAGCATGACAGATAGTCCTACGATGTACCACAATGGCAAACTTCATAAACGGCGTTTACTGATCGTGAGTCACGTTCTGCTCGCCTTCCTTTCCAGTATCACAACTAGAGGCAAAATGAATGGTGATTCATTCTCCGCTTTGCCTTTTTAAACAGCTAAACATATATGAAGCGCCAGAGTGTACCAATCTATCCTGTACATATTTCCATTACATCTGCGCCTGTAGGTTGGCTGTGCTAACTTTATTCTTGCGCTGCTTTTGTCATTAGGGCATTTCGACAATTCTTAGACTCGGGCTCAAGACACTTGGTCTCGAGTACTGCATGCTAACTAAACAATATCAGTAAGTGGATCCATACCCACGTTCGATCACGCTCCACGTATGAAGGCCCCAAAACATGCATGGATGTCCCACAACTTCTGGAACATCTAACTCTACTCTTCAAGAAGTATGAAACAAGTGTAAATGACTCGACTCCTTTTCGCTTAACGAGATCTCATTCTTTACTTGCTTCCTTTTCATGGCTACGGTATTGCTCTCCACGTCAAGCCAGCTTTGACTTCATCATTGCCCTCCTCAATGCCATCACCCTCTTTCCTAGGCGAGAGATGGTGCATTCCATTGCAACACCGCCTCTTGGTGCTATTGCCCCACGGCCTCTGCGCCATCCAGCTCTCGACTTCTAGGACCCTCGGCTCTGTTATTCAAGATATATCAAGTATAACGACTCCGAGACTTGATCACTTATAAAGGCCCGGCATAAAGTCTACCCCGTCTCGCTTAGCGAGACTTCATCTCTTCCTCGATGTTGTTCTCTTAGCGCGAACTTTCACTTTATCATTCCCCTCCTCAATACTATCAGCCTCTTTCAAACTCTTTCCTAAGCGAGCCGTCGTTACTTCTGTTACCAGCACCACCTGCTAGCGCCATCGGCTCAGGACCATGGACAGGAGGCTGTGGCTATTTAACGCCCGCTACCCTCCTTTTCCACTTCCTCTTTCTTTCATCCACAACATTCTTCTTCGGCCTCCGCCTTGACTTTTCACAACGCTAATACTTATCCACACTTACCAATACGTGCAACAGGGATACACAAGACTCTTCTCTATTGCGGACACAACTTCCCACGATTGCTATTGTGAACGCCGTCGTATTCACCGTTGTAGGTGGCCTCTTTCAAAGCCTTGCCCATACAAATTTGCTATTGCGGACAACGCCAAGTTCACGCCCAATTCACACCGCCCAACGCCTTGTCCTTAGCCTAGCTACTTAAGAGCGCTTTCAACCTCCAACACCTTCTCCCAACTTCAACACCTACAATCGCAACCACAAAGACTCCCAACAGCCACACACTGCAAAGGCCTACAAGCCAATTAAGGTCTGCGCAAGTCATCTCATCTTCTTCTTCATATTTTTATTCTGAGCGCATCATTCTCATTCTTATTCACAAGTCAATCCGAAGAGCGTCAACATCGGTTCGGCTCTTCCACATATTTATTTCCACAGCCTCAATATTCTTACCCACTTTGCGTACTTTCCTCAATCGATCACAACGTCAGCCGACTTCGGCTTCCTTCTTCAACGCACTTCCTTCCACAATAACACCATTCATCAACCACTTTGAGGTACGCAATACAAAGCAGATCCCTCAAGCAACTCCAAGTCATAAATTAACATATTTCTTCACCCAGGCCAACTATCCGAGATCGGACGCTATTGCTAAGCACAATACAAGGTCATAACATACAATACTAGTTGGCGCATACCATACAGCAGCAGAGGCAAGTCAAACATATGTTCTTTATCATTTCGCATCCTCCTTGAGCATCCGCCAGCGTACGCAAACATCTTCCAGCATCTGTCAATAGCAGAAGAGAATCAATTCTTGCACGCTTGCTTTGGGCATCCACGAATCTCACAGGTGCTGAGTGTCATTCTTGAGCATCCGCGAGCATCCGCGAGCATCCGCCAACACCAGAAAAGAACCAGCTCTTGCGCGCCAGCTTTGTACATCAATGAACCTCACAAGAGCATTGATTGTTGCGCGCCAGCTTTCAAAATCCAAACATCATAAGCAGATCGACCGTTGCGCGCCAACTTTGGCATCTCAGAGCATCGATTGTTGCGCGCCATCTTTGAACACCCACAAGAGCACCAATTTTCGCTCTTCGATTCTGAAAGCTTGACTAACATCAATATAGCATCAAGCATACTCAAACATACACGCAAAGGTCCGCCACTTGCATAACAGGTTCGCGGCTCATACATCACATCCGCCATCTATCCAGAGAATCCGCGGCCTATTCGCGAAGATAATTTAATAAGTAAGACCGTAGCAAGTCCTTTCCGGTAAGGACTTGACTCCGGTCACCCCTTTTCCAAGAAACGCCTGTGACACGTGCTAACTATGCCCCCCTAGTTTAACCGAGCCCCACGTGTCACCACCTTACAACAACCACAATGTGTGTCAAGGAGTTCCTCGGCTATAACTGCGGTCACTGCTCGATCCCCTATCTTCGACAATGCCCCATTACAGAATCTAACCCTATCTACCCTCCATGCAAGATCCCCGCTGAGCGTCCTATCTTCACCAACGAGAACTGCCACGCTTGTGCCAGAGTTCTCTGGAACCAGAAGGTCTTGAAGGAGGAAGCTGTTCATCGTCAACTCCACCAAGATGGCTTGTGCGAGTGCGAGGTGATCTTCGATGCAGAGGAGCGAGAACGAAGAATGAGACCACGAGGCAGTAAGACCAAGGGCAAAGGTAGAGAGCTTGTTCAAGCAGAGCATATTCATGGCTATGATCGAGAGGTCTCTTCTGCTGGTGAGGGTGGTGGTGGCGGACTTCACGCTCGGCACGTTAGTGAGGACCCTCGTACCAATCCATACAACACTATGGGTGGCGGCGAGCCAAGCCAACATCAACAGCAACAACGCTCAACTTGGGCTTCTGATACCAAGCTTGCTGCTTATGAGTACGTTGGCTACTACGTAGGCAACAACAAGCGACAGGGCAGCGCACTTGCGCATGTCGAAAAGGGTTATGGCTTTCCTGATGGCGGCTATGTCCACGAGGAGCAGCTCTGGGAGGGGCAGCTGCGCATGGGCCAGCCAGGTTCAGGCATGAAGTGGTATCCCGAACAATCTCTGCCAGTTCTACCGGGGCTGCCAGCATTGCCTCCTGTCCCTTCCCCATCGACCTACACTGACCGAACCCCAAGAACCTGGCAAAGAGCTGCTTCTGAGCCAGCTGAGCCTTCTGAGTACCTTTCCTCTCCGGCCATTGTTCTTGCAGAGGTTGGGGAAGTTATCGAGGTCCCACAAGTCCCAGCAGTCGACGACAGCAGCGAGCAGATCCAGCATGACGATGTTCCATCTGGTCCGCTTGTCGTGAGCAGTGACATGGCAAAGACTGTGTCTGATTAGTGGGATCGGTAAGTAGTGAAACACACCCTCTGAGATCATGTTGAAATGTGCTGGCATTGCTAACTCAGCTACAGACTTTATACATTTAAGGGAAGATGCGCCACTGTGTGAAGAATGTACAACCACAGCCTCCCCACTCAATTTTTCATCGATCGACCTCACCAAACACTATCAGTTGGTTAGCATCGGTCACCACAAAAGATTTCAACAATCAACGAAAAAAAGAAAAACTTACCCAAATCCATCGTTCCGATGATGGCAACTGCATCAGCAAGTAAATGTCCACGTGAGATCTGGTCGAACCCTCCAAGATGTGCAAAACCTGGAGCACGAATCTTGCATCGGTACGGTCTCTCACTTCCATCACTCACAACAAATACACCCATCTCTCCTTTTGGAGCTTCGATTGCCGAGTAGGTCTCTCCAGGCGGTACTGTGTATCCTTTGGTGAAGAGCAAGAAGTGGTGGATGAGTGCTTCCATGTTCTCCTTCATCGCAGCTCGGGGTGGGGGAGAGATTTTATAGTCCTCAACTCGAATTGGTCCAGCAGGCATCTTGTTCAGGCATTGGTGGATGATACGAAGCGACTGTCTGAACTCCTCCATCCGACACAGGTACCGATCATAACAATCGCCGTTGACACCTACTGGCACATCGAACTCCACGTCACCATATGCATCATATGGCTGACTCTTTCTCACGTCCCATGGCACACCCGATCCTCGAAGCATCACCCCAGTAAACGAATAATTGAGAGCATCAGCAGCAGAAACAACTCCGACACCCTTTGTTCTTCCGATCCAGATTCGATTGTCAGTCAGCAGTTCCTCCGTCTCGTCAATACGGTCGCTAAATTGAGTGGCCCATTGGTAGATATCATCGAGAAGACCGACGGGAAGATCTTGGTGGACTCCTCCCGGGCGGACATAGGCAGCGTGGAGGCGTGCACCCGAAACTCTTTCATAGAACTCCTACAGCGATGGTTAATTTAGCGATACTTTATAGCAATCAAACATATTTACTCACCATAAGCTTCTCACGTTCCTCAAAGCCCCACAAGAAAGGAGTAAGTGCGCCGACATCCATCGCATGAGACAAGATAGACATAAGGTGGTTCAAGATTCTTGTGATTTCGCCAAACAATGTCCTGATCCACTTTGCACGCTCCGGAATGTCGATGTTCAAGAGCTTTTCTACTGCCAATGAAAAGCATTGCTCGTTGGTCATCATAGAGACGTAGTCCAGTCGATCAAAGTATGGCAGAGCCTGGAGATATGTCTTGTACTCAATCAACTTCTCAGTTCCGCGGTGCAGCAGTCCCACATGAGGATCTGATCGCACGATTTCCTCTCCATTGAGCTCCAGAATTAACCGTAACACGCCATGAGCAGCAGGATGCTGGGGACCAAAGTTCACAGTGTAATGCCTAATCTTTCTGTTCTCAACCGCCTCTCCATCTAGATTCGAATCCGGGGTGATATTGAGATGTTGAGAGTCTTCGAGATTCGTAGGGTGGGCGAAGTGCTCGTCGGTAGGGATCAGTCTCGTTCCAGCATATGGCTCTGCATATGCTCTCGAAGGCATAGCAGAGAAGGCTCGTACTGAAGCTCGTGGCGTTGAGGACTTTGGGAGTGCAGGTCGCAAGCAGAGGCGTTTGGCATTGCGGCCGGCCAGCCGGGTGAGGGAAGCTGCCATTGTGATAGGAAATCGAGGTGAGTTTGGTGATTGTAACCAGACCTCGAACTTTAGCAATTGAATCGCGGAGGAGAGATTAGGACCAGACACATAGAGTCGACTTTGCTCCGATCATGACCTCTACGATCTCGAATTAAGCTATGATTGGTCTAGCCAGCTTCAGCCTAGTGTGCTTCAAAGCTAATGGCAGCGACAGGGGTTGAGCACCAAAAATTATTTTGCGATCAAGTACGACCCCGCCAAAACACCACGAAATGGCTCCCTACCAGCCTTCACAAGAGGAGTTGGACCGTCGGCGGGTATGTGCAAGATTCCGAATTCTCTGAATATGCTCTAACCCTTCTTATAGTTAGTCGGCGTCAACGCAGAAACTGTTACCGATGTTACTTCTACTGACTACCCTGGGTATGCGCCTTGTCCAATGAACTTTTCCTATGTTCAAAAGGAATAACAACAGGAATCTTCTGAAAATGTTAGTTTTGCTTCAGGATCCCTGTACTGACTCCTGTATAGTCACTATCCAGGCGAAGACAATTCTTGGGACGCAGCCAAATTCAAGAAAAACTTCCTAGTACAATTCTACCAAAACGATCCTCTCGAATCCTCCTTCTCCCTCATCGGCATAGATGCCTCCGTCGCCAATGCATTCAGGCGTATCCTCCTCTCTGAAATATGGACACTGGCCGTCGAATACGTTTTCGTGTACAACAATACCTCCATCGTCCAAGACGAAGTTCTGGCGCAGCGATTAGGACTTATTCCATTCAAAGGCAGCAAAGAGGGTTTACGGCAATTCTTGAAACCATTTATCAAGCCTGAAGAAGGATCTGGGGAAGAGGTCAAGGCATACGACTACAATACTATTGTCCTGGAGCTGAAGATTGAGTGCATGCGCAATGAGCTAGCTGCGAGAGGAGAGACGGATCCGCACAAGGCATATCATAATGCTCATGTCTATGCCAAGGATATCAAATTCAAGCCATACGGTGGACAACTGAAATATTTCGAGGGAGAGGGTGCCATTCAACCTACGAATCCTGATATTCTGATTGCGAAGATGCGGCCGGGTCAGCAAATCGATGTGGAGTTGCATGCTGTTATGGGAGTTGGAAGTGACCATGCCAAATTCTCGCCTGTTGCTACTGCTTCATACCGTTTGTTGCCTTCGATACAGATCTTGAAGCCAATTACTGGAAAGGATGCTGAGAAGTTCAAGGCTTGCTTCCCAAGAGGCGTTATTGAGCTGGAACCAGTGTCTGCTAAGGAGGCTGCGAAGAAGGGAAGTGGATATGAGGGTCATGAGGGAGAGATGAAGGCAGTTGTGAAGGATCCTATGAAGGACACTGTGAGTAGAGAGTGCTTACGGCATGCGGAATTTGAGGGCAAGGTCAAGCTCGGAAGAATCAGGGATCACTTCATTTTCTCGATTGAGAGCTTGGGACAGTTCGACAGCGACGAACTGTTCCTTGAGTCGGTTCAGGTCTTGAAGAGGAAGTGTCTAGCACTGAAAGGGAACTTGTCAAGCATGGTACGATAAAAAACGACGTCGCGAGCATTGTAGGAGTTCAGGTTCAGGCGTTGGATGGCTTTTTGATAGCTATCTAGAAGAGCTTATGCCTTCGAGGAGACAAAGAGTTTCCAACAAAAGACATCGCCATAATTCATGATAACATATACAAGCCAGTTCCAGAGATGTGACCACCTGCTTTGCCATCATTCATCATCATAATTTTCGTGCGTACCAGTAAAATACCAGCTTTTCGGAGCTTTACTCAGCGTGGCCATTCGTCGCCGGCTTTGCCTTGGCAACGAAGTCGCTCGTGAACCGCAGCTTGTACTTGAAGTCGACTCTGCCCAAGGAGGGGTCGGTAACTCCAATTTCATCACCGTTCCCAACAAGATCGCCTATCTTCTTCTCCAGATTCGGTGCTGTTTGTAATCTCAAGCTTTCTGGACTTTGCATGTACAGAGTTTTGCCTTGAGCCCGAACAGATGGCTTCTTTAGCTGTGCTTCTGGTCGTGCTGCCAACGAGTCGATGAATTCCTGCAATGTCAAATTGGGGTCGACATCTAGGCCTCTGGCGAGATTCCCACAAACAGGGCAGTCATCTTTCTTCTCGTGCTTAAATGTATAGGTGTAGATGCTGTCATTTCCGCTGTACATCATGTAGTTCTCCTCTGCTCCGAGGGAAGGGTTAGTATTCGTAGCGATCTTGAAAGCCTCGTTGCAGCAACTTGCTGCAATGATAGCATTGGTCGATGCAATAGCTGGGATGATGTTCTTAACAACACCTTGAGTGAGAGAATAAGTGACCCCGGGGATGTTGAATTCTTGAGCTCGAGCCAGAGCCTTCTTATAAAGCCAAGTGATATGCTCTGGGTCATCGTTATCGAGCTTCGAGAATGGCTTCTCTTGCTCCCATGCCATGATATGTGCCCATTCAATACAGTGCTCGGGTTGTCGAGGAATAGTAGCCAATGTACATAGAGGAACAGCTGCTCGTGGAGCATGCATATCTAGCTGGCATTCGATGCAGGATGTCATGGTCGGATAGATGACTCGTGATTGGCCCTTGAACCCTGATATAGCTCAGCTCCAGCTCTTTCCGCACTGTAGCTCAAAAGACATACCTTCGGTGCCTCCATCGATCAGCGGCTTGAGACTATCTTGATTTTCCATGTTGACCATATCAACGAGCGTAGAGTTAATCCATCTTCGGGCTTCAATACTGTCCAAACCACAAATGACTAGAGTAAACTGCATGTAGAACTCCTCATCCTTATCCTGAATCTTGCAGTTGTGCGGCGTGATCGATACACCCTTAACTCTCTTCTCCACAAACTTAGCTGCACATTCAGCTTTTGACTTGCCGACGTCGCTTTGGCGGAAGAGGAATTGTCGGTTGAGGTTGGAAACATCGATGGTGTCTAGGATATGGGTGAGCATTCAACACAAACAGAAAAGAGCGCCGACTGACCCATATCAATGACATGTATCTGCTTGAATCCGGACAGAGCCAAGTTCTTCAATATCTCGCAACCCAGACCTCCCGCACCACTACCCGCTGTTAGTAGAGCGTCTCTTCTCATGGTCGCAGGCAACCAACATAACTCTAGAGGAGGGTCAGCACAATCTCTCTCAACACAAGATCTCCGGCTTACAAGATCTTCATCTTCTCTATCTGCGTAGCAGCTGCCTCGCTCGTATCGAACATGTCTGGATCTGTGAAGGGCCCGGCGTACCTACGGACATTGTCTAGATATTGCCTGAGCAAAGGTAAGCCACGATTCGGTAATTGGACTCAGGGATCCCAATATACCATCGTGTCGCCATTTTCGAGGAAGTTGCAGGTGTGGTACCAGACACCATGAGTGGTTGGGACATCTTGGAGGGAGAGTGTCCAACATATGAAGAACCTTAGAGGGGTCCGTTTGAAATCGCAAGGCAGCCTTATCCTTATCCGCTTGCATGAAGCTAGTGCCACAGGCTCTTTCTCTCTCTTCTTCTCCCAAAGCTCCTCAACCATTTAACTATTTATATTTTTTGTTTTGATGTAGGTATGGAGAGGTTACTGACTCCTGTGAGTACTTCTTACAGAAATTCAGAGCCTACCAACGCTCTGGTCGAGGTTCCCAAGCCAGTTGCAAAATCAATAGCTCCTTCTCAAGCAACAACACCAGCAGAAGCTTTGGAAATTTTGCGAAACGAGCCTGAATATGCGACGCTTGTATCGACGCTGAGTTACCTAGACAAGAATGAAGATGGATTTGATCTTACTTCTCCAAGTCCACTCGCTGCTCAGATAGTCCATACATTGGTCTCGGACGTTGTCTTCAATTTCTGGAGCATTCTTTATGAGCCGCGCAAGGTCAAGAGCTCGGACGGTGTAGCCAAGAAGCCGAAGTTTTCAGCAGAACTAGAGTTGCTTCTGTCCAGTCTTCGAAGTGTTACCGGCATAAACGCGGTCTTGTTACAGCTCAAGCAGCAAGTACAAGAAGCCAAAGCCAGCGGGAAGGAAATTGGCAGACGTAATGTTCAAGACACATTAGCAATACTTTTACAACTATTGCAAGCTCTTCTCCAAGGCACGAAGACTGCTCGCAAGTTCTGGACCCAAATCTGCAAAACATGTGATACGGCTCCAAAGCAGAAGGCTGTATGGAACGAGCTTCTGAATGCAGTTGGAGGAGGCAAGATTGTGGGTATATCTGCTGAAGCCGAGGACGTCATCGATAACTTAAGTAAAACCCTTCAAGAAAGGTTTTGGATTGCAGACGGGAAGCGATATGGTCTCTGGCTTGCTCAGAACATTTCATATTGGGCTAGAACACTGTTCCTAGATTCGGACAATGGATGGAGTAATTGTGGGGAGTTGCTGAGCAAATCTCTGCGTCTAGGACACTCAGGTAAGAACATGCATGATCTTCCGGATACGAGTGCTAACGAGATCCAGAAAACATTGTCAAGGAGCTGTTGGTATCTTTGGTACTCGAAGATGTCAAATATCAATTTCACTTTGAGAAACTTCTTGGAAGTCTTTCTAATATTGAACAACGAAATGCCCTTTATGCGATTCTGAAATTACTCTCGGCAGAGTATCTTTCGGCAGTCGTTACCACCGAAGACACCCCAACATGGTGGCAATCGGACGGGAGCGTTGTCTCTGCAGCTGCGGGACTAATTACTCTCCTGGTTTCTAAGTCAGATTCTAGGAAAGCTCAGTTGATCTCCTGGCTGACTAGCTCGTCCGGAGCTGGTGTTGGAGAAGGAATTTCCATTCGTCGTGCTGCTCTGGTAGTTATAGCTGCTAACAAATCCGATGTGGAGTCGGTCCTTGACAAAAGTCTACAGCAGTTCGGGGACAAACTATACATCAAGCATACCCCGACACTACAGCAGGAAGGTATGGTCTGCAAGGCTTCGCTTCCCGAGTTATGCTAACAAACCTCAGTTCATGCACAGATTCTATTGCTGGCAGCAGGCTACGTTCATCGAACAGCTCCTTTATGTCTCACGATGATGATGAGGTCGGGGGGCTATTTAAGTGTGGTCTCGAATAGACTAGCTGCATCCTCTGCTCGTGCTCGCTTTCTAGGAATGGTTGTGGGCGAAGCTCTCTCAAGCCTAGTCGACAAAAGAGACAAAAGAATGGACTTTAAGGTTGACGATATGGCGACCGCGGAGGCAAAATGGTTCAAGAGCTTGGTAAATGTCAAGGATACAATTGGGCCTATCCAACCTCTGAGCCCTGGAGCTCCAGCGAAGGATTCTCAACCCACGAAGCCGCAAACACAGAAGCCAGCATCAAAGCCAACACCAAGACCTACAGGATCGAACATTATTGCTATTGAAGAGGTCGAAAATAGCGAGGAAGAAGAACAAGATTCAGATGACGACGGCTTGACCCCATATGCTAAGCCGGACTCTGATGTAGAAGATTCGGACGAAGATGCTACCCTGGTCATTCGCAACAAGCCAACGGCTCCAGTATACATTCGCGACTTGATCACCTACTTACGAGATACCGATAATTACGATTGCCAAAAACTGGCCCTGTCAACAGCAGCACCACTGATACGTCGAAAAGCAAACTTCGGTATGGAAGTCTCCTCTCATGCTGAAGAATTGGCAGGCCTTCTTGTTGGTCTACAAGACAAGTACGAAATTGAGAACTTTCAAGACATGAGAATACAAGGCATGATCGCTATTCTCATCGCCCTGCCTCTCAAAATGGGTCAATGGTTCTCCAAAATCTTTTTCGATGGCGACTTCTCCATCTCTCAACGAGCCTCCATCCTCACTACCCTTGGTCTCGGAGCCCGCGAACTTGGTGGCTTCGGCGCAGAAGACGAAGTTCTCCCCTCCTCCAAACCCCTCCTTAGCTCATCCTCATTCCCAACCAAGACCCTCCCAGCCAGCATGCACAAAATCTACGCCACCCCTCCGACACCGCCACCGAATTCCAAACCCAAAGGACCGCCTTCGGCCCTTGACTCCCTCTCCACCCAACTCTCCAACACAATGATAGCACCCATGGCCGCCTCCCTAGCAGACAAACTAACTGGGCCCTCCATCCTCAAAATCCGCACCTTCAGCTCCCGCATGGCCGTCGAAAAGAAACGAAAGAAACCCATAGCCAACAGTCTCGCGAAAGTTGTTGCTGATGGCTTCTTCTTCCCTCTCACTGGTCGATTCTTCATCTATCTCAAAGCATACGGATCCTCAAGCTCGAATGTAATCTTCCAACCATACCTTCTATCCCTCTTCATAAAAACCCTCTCCCTCCTCCTCCACTCCAGCGGTCCAAACACCCTCAGCCTCCCACAAATGACGTCCGAATTCTGGGACTTGCTCCTATCCCTCCGAACTCAAAGCATAGGCGATATCATGATTTTGGAAGCTCTCTTATTCGGCTTCATGACCATCCTAGAACTGAATGAAGATAAGAGGAGATTGGTGGAAGCACTTGGAAGACAGATGTTAGAGACTCAAGAATGGGTTGAGGGTGTTTTTGGGAGGACGGGGGCAATGGGAAGTGACGAGGATGAGAGGGTTAGGATGTTGGCGGCCGGGGTGTTGGTCAGGATTAGGGAGGTGGTGGAGAGGTATCAGGCGTTGTTGATGGGGGATTTGGCGAGTTTTTGAGTGGGTGGGAGAGTTGATGGCGTGTTAGCTTAGTGTTGGTAGCATAGATCAGAATGTTTATCTTCACAAAACCTCCTCTAGTTTTCAAAGTGTCTCAGTCGGACCTTCGACCTCCTCGGAGAAATAGTATTCATTGTTGGACCCTAAGCCGGTGAAGGACTGCCCCTGATATCGTTGACTAACTTGAGTTGAGGTTTTCAATTTGCGGATACTCGTATTAGATACAAAGTCAGATCAAGCAAAATTTCGAGGAGCGAATCACAGTTACAAGGATAGCACAACAGATTGAGGGATATTTCGTATTCTGCATTGTGAAATACGTCCGCATCTAGGCAATCCTCCAGCCTGATGACAAACGCCGCGCTATGAGTTTGTAAAGGCCCGAATACAATATACAAAGCAGATATCGAGCGTAAAAAATCCGTGCTTCGTGAGACCACCTCTCGAAAAGACCTGCAAAGTATACTCCAACAACTATGGTAACGGCAGCTTATCCACTGGCAGCAGGGTCTCTAGCTTCACGACGGAGTGAACCACGCTTCTGAATGAGAGATGTGTCTTCGTAGATCTCCTTGAACAACACGAGGTTCTGAGACATAGATTTCATCATTCGCGTGATTTCCTCAGCCATATCCTCTTGCGATGCAATACCACTTAAAGCCTCAATGGACGGTGCGTTTGGAAGTGGTGGAATTCTATAGTAGGGGTTGGAAGCATAAGAGTTGATGTTCGACATAGACGACAAAGTTGATGGGAGACTAGGCGCAGCTTGTGATGAACCTAATGAGGATATGGTGTCGACATGGGGCAAAGCTTGCGAATTTGTAAGACGTGGTGGCGGCATTGAGAACGAATCAAAAGCCTTTCCGTCGTCTGTACGAACAGATTCGCCTTGTGTACCGTTGCCATTGGTAGTTGGGTTACTGACGACGTAGTATCCATCGTCATCGTATCGAGAATCTGCCAAGTTGGCTCCTTCTGTGTCAGATGCGGACAGGTCAGACACTTCTGCAAGCTCCCTCAATGAATTGCCATTTCGAAACTCGTACGCCGTCGAGTCATCTGAAACATAAATCGAAGGCTCTCGTACACCAGATGCAGAAGGAGGGAATGATGTATGTTTCTCGAGTTCGAAGGGATTGGCAGACACTGGGTGCTCACTCGTAGTAGATCCTGCATCGGAGTTGGCAGTAGAAGGTCGATATTCTGGTATTAGATCTGGTAGGCTCATATCTAGGTCGATTAGAGACTGCATCGACGTGCGATCAGAGGGAAGTGAGGGTTGAAGATCTCCGCCAAATGCGTTGCTTCCAATCGGTTCTGTTGGGTGATGAATTAAAGTAGGTCGGCCGCCGGAACCAGGAGTGACTGCTGGACGGGGAAGATCGTATGATGTTGGAAACCTTGAGAGCTCAGGATCTGCAGAAGCTGGCGGCACCATGGCGGGAAATTTCCAATCCTGAGTGTGTCGATTAGGGTTGACGTCTGCTGGGTCACTCAAGGCTGGTCTACTGAATTGTGGTGTGTAATCATCGTCAGGGGGGCCGTAGGCATGTCGAGTACTGGGGCGGATCGTGTCCATATTGTGGAAAGTTGCTGAAGGAGCAGAACCAAGATCCATATCAATCAACGATTCCCTGCTCAAAGTATAATCCCGAAGTGGTAAGTCAGACGTACCAGACGAATTAGACGAATTAGACGTATTAGACGTATTAGATGCATTAGATGCATTAGATGCATTCGACATACTAGTCACGTGGTAGTCAACGGAAGGAGGCGGTGGCTCAGGCTTAGGAGGTGGTAATTCAGATGTAGGAGGTGGTGGAAACGGGGCGCCGTAATGCATGCGAGAGTTTTCGTCGTAGTTGGTGATGGTATTTGGATCGAAGAGCTTCTCCAGTGGCACTGGAAGAGGTTTTAGGGCTTCAGGAGGTGGTCGTCGTCTAGATCCTTTCGCAAGCTGTCGTGGATTAGGGCGAGTGGTATCTTCGTCGAAACCGATGGCGGCAGTTGGTCCATACGCGTCTATAACATCTTTCACACCGAAGCCCGAAGCTACTTCCAGGTCGAACATGGCGGTGGTGCTGAAATTCCAGCCCTCGTCGACTTGAGCAGTGGTGGGGAGATCTGGGACGGTCGACTGTGAAGGATGTTGGAAGAACAGCGATTTTCGACTCCCACCACTTGATTCCCATACCTTAAAGGAACCAACGAGAGATCGGAGACTGGATGCGGGAAATCTAGACTCGGTGTTGAGGAGGTATGGGTGTTTCTGAACATCTTCGATGGTTGGACGTGCTTGGGGATCGGCTTGGATACAGAAAGAGACGAGGTTCTTGAGTTCATCTGAGAAATGAGCCTTATTGGTGTCTTCGAGTCTCGGAACGTGCTCTTGCAGTGCAGCTGCTAGCTTTTCGACAGAGCTGTACTGATGTGCGAATGGTGGAGCGCCGGTTGCAAGCTCAAATGCCATGCATCCAAAAGCCCATATGTCAACTTCCTTTCCATACGAGGTCGTCTTTTCTCTGAATAACTCGGGAGCCATCCAGTGGGGAGTTCCGATGATAGTAGTTCTTTTGTCGAGCTTGCTCTCTACGATTCCCGCGACTCCAAAGTCACATAGTTGTACGTTGCCTTGTTCTGTAACGAGAACATTTGCACCTGTGAAGAGATCAGACCGATCGCTTCGTCATAAGATTCAAGTCGCTTACATTTGATATCTCGATGAATGATTCCGGCGTCATGAACACACTTCAGGGCAAGCGCGACTTCCCGCAGAATCGGAATGATCCACTTCTCGTTCAATCCACCGGGGCTCGTGGGTTTCATCTAGTCGATGGTCAGTATGTCGGACCGAAGGCGAGTATGAGTTTTGCCTACCAGAGTCGCGACGCTACCACCACCACAATACTCAGTAATCATCCACATGGCTTTACCCACAGGTAAGGCCTCCAGAACGTGGTTGATGTTCTTCGCATTGTTTTCGCTGAGCAGTCGAAGAGCGTTGACCTCCTTCAGAAATTCACTGTACGAGTCGGCCTGGCGAGGATTGAGCGTGTCACTCTCGTCGATGTCGATAATCTTGACAGCAACAATGGCGGCAGTCTTCATGTCCTTGCTGTTCTCATCGTCAATTGATTCCGCACGTGATGAAGTTGATGAACATACCCTTTGTAGACACGCCCAAAACTGCCCTTGCCAATCAGTTCCTCTAACACGTACGGCGGCGGGTCCTTTCCCTTCCTCTTGCACTCTTCGATGACCTGAGCTTGGACTTTGCGCGCATCTTCAATTGCCTTGGTTTTTACGAGACTGAGTTCCTGAGGTGGCCGAACCTGGAGTCGGTTCTCCATTGCGAAGATGGTGTCGATGGTGGTTGGGGAAAGCGTTGAAGTTGTGGTTCTGCGAGTTTGACGTTCCAGCTGCCGGTCTGAGGTTGTGGTTGAGCGTGTCTGCATCAACATCAGCATCCGTGCTAGAGACACGACGCTTGCCCAGCTGAGTAGTCCAAGCCCTCTCGTCCAAGCGAGCGACTGACCCTTGACTTCAACCTCAACTCCAACTCCTCCAGATACTCCTTGTTTTGGCTTGGGAGTATCAAGTCCCGCCAGCCAACATGAACGCACGCCGGTGGGAGATGGGACCTCGGCGTACATGGCCCGGTGGATGAATCCACCAGGACCAGTGGCCTGTGGCCTTTTTCGTACGCCATGGTACCGGGAGCTGTCCTCAGGAGTCGGATCGGCGGCAAGGTATCCTCGGGTGGAAGCTGGGGGAGATTCTTCTCGAGAACTTCCCCCATTCCGTTGGACATTGCGAGTGTCCGCCAGAAGTTGCGTTCCCCCTCCACCTCCTCGATCCTCGTTCTTCCTATAGCTTATTAGCTTTTCGTTAATTGCTAAGCTAGGCTCGGGGACTTACCCCCTACTCTCCACAGGCTCCGCAACCACTGCTCGTACCGCTCCCAGTTCTCCTCCCGCGCTCCCTCCCGTCTGAAAAACCTCTTGTAGGCGAGGTAGTTTTCGTCGTAACCCCCCTGAAAGTCCTTGGCCAGGAGTGCCTGGTACCTGGCAACTCCTAGGACTTTCAAGGTGGCTTCGTCTAGTTCCACCTCTCCTTCTGCCTCCCCTTCTACCTCTCCTACACTCTCCTCCTCTTCCTCCCCGGGGACCTCTGCCTTCCCCAATTCCTCCACCCATTGTCCAGTCTGGTACTTCCTCTCCCAATTCTCTAGGTCTTCAAGTTGACCCCGAAGGTCCTTCCCGGTTGTTCTGCTCATTTTTGGTTCGGGATTGCTTTGGTATCGGTCAGATTTTGCTTGGCGGTGGTTCGGAAGGAAGACGTACAACCGCGCAAGTGCTGGTACTCGAGGGTTGTTGTGAGATCGAGAGAACGCGGTCCTCGTTTCGAGTCCCCGAGACCAGCTCAAAGGAACTCAAAGCTCACCCGCTCGTCTCTCACCCGAGCCGAATTGGCTTTCGATGGTGACGCCGCAGTGAATTCACTGGGGGCCAGCCCCTTTTCCCAACCGTTGCCGAGGGCATGCTTGGTATCGAACTATCATATGAACTCAGCAACCAAAGCTTCGAGGGATCGGTAGAGGGGCCATACGCGATATACCACGGAGGTATCGATACTGCTGAATGCAGTAGCCCTTGGGGCGACAGTAAGCCTGGAAGTATTGTTAGCGCGCTCTTATTATCAAGTCCATTCTCATCTCTCTATCCTTGAGCTTTGATCACGCTGCTCTGTGGCTGGAGCTCACTGCGGGATCGAGCACGCTCAAGCGCCCGTAGTACCACAGTGAACGATCTCCCCCTTCCAAGGCGAAAGAGCAAGCGATGAAGAAGCCTTTCCGCGGGCTCTGAAAAGGGATGAAAGGACTGCAGACTCGAGTAACGCGCAAGGAGCGTCCACCAAGCAGCGATCTACCCCTTGCTCAAAGCGAGGAGAAAGCGAGAAGTCTTTGCGGGCTCTGAAAAGGGGCGTTGAAAGGAAGAGATGTAGTTTACCGAAGCTTGAATGACTGCCAGCAGCCATTCGACTTGCAGTTGTGAAAAGAGTTGTTGTTGGACATCTGGATAAAGGTTGCTGGAAGGAAAAATTAAAGATCTAAGGAAAGAAGTTTCTCAGATTAAGTAGAGTTATTTTCTCGTGGGTCAGTCCAGTCCCAACTCGGGCGTATAAGAGAGCCAATCGAGCGGTGAGGGGTTTCGACGACTAAGCAGGGAGCGTGGTCGAGCGTAGAGACGCAAACCGCAGTTTCGGTCGATGCACAGTAGAGGCCACGGTTGGAGGAATACACTGTTGGCAGATAAGTTGTACTCTGGCCGGGATGTCCTGGCCGGGGATCGTACTTAGGAAAAGACTGAATTGGGAGGTTAGAGTCAATATCTGGAGTCTGCTAGCAAGTGCTGGGGGAGAATATAGGGACACGGAAGGTCACGGTAGGACGCATCAGCTTTGAAGATTGTGACGGTCGCTCTTGCCTATTGAGAGACGAAAGACGAAAGACGAAAGTGGAACGGTCGAGACAAAGACTGGAGCTTTTGCTAGGTGGTTGATTGAGGAAGCTGGAAACCCTCTCTTATCATCTAGTGAGGTAGCACGAGAATATCATTGCAACCTTCTCAGGCAGCAAACAAAGCTGGTCTGCATGTCCAGACCAGAACCGTGCTTAGGCAAGGGCTGAGGTAGAACGCTGAAATCAACTATTGGAGTTTGTCCTAGGATGTGGTGTGCTGGAAGTACAAGAGGTTAGTCACATTGGCATGTAAACAAGAAACCTTCTTTGCAATATTTTCTTGGGATTCTTCACTGCCACGCAGTGCAATCAAGGGCGACTTAGTATACCAAGCTTTTTCATCAATGAGTTTGCATAATGCAGAAGAATTTGAGGTGGGAATTTTGAATGAAATCGAGGTTGACTGCAGAAGAGCAAGAGGCGTATCGAAAGCTAACGATGAAACCAGTGAGGCAGCTTTCCAGTATTGGCTATTGTGATAATTCGGAGCATTGAACAGTTTTGAGAGCGATTGAGGCCTAGCGAGCTAGGAGTACGCTCTAGTATATCCCTCAAGGTCGACTTTGCCCAAGTCGGTTTCTCTTTGCTACCGTTCCCCTTCTTTTGCTCGCTTGTAGGTATGCATAGCTTCAAGAAGACTCAATTGATAGTAGAAATATGGCGGAGGAGTTATGGATTGCAAAAATATTAGCCGTGGTGAGATCACCCTCACAAAAATCTTACAGGAAACAATAAATTCGTTGCAAGATCGTCCAATTGTTATATCTGCTGCTTCCCTCTGATCCAGCTCTCTAATTAACTTTGTGCATCACAAATCGATTGGTCCAGGAACCTCGGCTGACCTTTTTGCATTACCTACTGCTGCAGATGCGCATTGCTTGCATGGCTCCATAACCCATCTTGGCTGCTAATGTGAGCCTGCCTCAGGAACAAGGATTGCGATGCGCAACAGAAAAAATTGTTTTGACGCCAGGCGTCAAGGCACAACAATGCCACAGAAGCAAATCCCATGTAATCTTTTTGTTTCTTCATGAATCTCCCGTCCTCGGACATCTTTCCTCTGGCGATCTGATCCACAACATTCTCATCCTCGTGGAATTTGAGGTTAAGTAAGTCAATGTCCTACCCTGTTTAATCAACTATACTCGGTTGGATCTTTATCCTTGGCCCACGTTGGCTTTCTTTCTTCGTGACACCTGCCCATTCAGAGTGACTTCATATAGAAGCTGGAATATAAGCCACTAAAGCTTTGCTCGCTCCTTCCATGCAGTATTGCACCACCTCGATCTTCTTTCCCTCAGGCGCCAATTTCGCAATCTGCCTCAAGTCGCTGGTCCTTGGCAGGAACAACGCCGAGTCCATGCCCCTACAAGCTTCGTGGATTTGCTTGTGTGAATACGGCTCCATCTTATGCAAATTGAATATCTCGTCCGATCTGTACCCTGGACCTCCCCACGGCGGTGAAGCGAAGATAACAGTCCTCGAAGGATCAATTGAGGACGAATTGGCGGACATGTAGGAGAAAGAATCGTCGTTGATCCAGATTATTTGATCCGCCACGCCGTAAATCGCTGCATTGTGTTGAGCGCATGCGATAACCGAAGGATTCTTCTCGATAGCGATAATGGTTGACCATCTTTCTGACAGGGCGAAGGCGATCACGTTTCCGCCTGCGCCGGCAAACATATCGATCAAGATCGATTTGGAAGGAGAAACAAGTCCTCCAAGATCTTCTGCTACTTTACTGTTGACTGTTAGATAATTCTGAAAAAGGGGGTGAGAGGTTGTACTTTGCAATAGGTTCTGGAGTGACACCGAACCAAGCATCATCTGTCATGTAAACCCCTTGATCGTACAATGACCATATGCTGTACCGTTGAGACCAATATCTTGCGACTAATTAGCTGTTGTAACATCATTTGAGGAAGCGCATCTACCTCTGAATGTCGAATTCTACATCTTGTCGACGAGTGTAGTGGTGGCACTCTTTGGTTAGCGGAAATGTCTTGGCAATACTATCCACTGCCGGCTCTGCAGATTCCATAGCGTCACAAGGATGCAAATAATGGCTAGGTACTGTGGTGTGATCCCCTACGGCAACTTTGTTGTCACTTCGTATAGAATTCTTTGGATACCAAGCACCTTAACTGACTGCGGATTCTTTGCAGTGGAGATTCTGGCCAATGAGGCGAACCCCCTGGTATTGATGACTCGACTTGATGCGTTCGTGTAGCTGCCGAAGAAGACTCTATGCGCTAATATAGAGCGATAGTTTTCTTGATAGGCTGGACACTCGTCTTCAGCTCCTTCAATGACAACCTGGTTGGAGGTGGATCTGTGTCTTGCTTTAACAGGTAGGCCACCTCTGAGAAGGTCTTTTCGAGAAAGCGTGTAGTCGGTTGGCCAGCCGATCCAGGTAGCTTTTCAAGTTCTCGTCGTTTCGTTTTAAGAGATTTACAGAACGTTCTTCCAAAGTTTCTTTCGGCGCTTCCGATTTGTTTTTCAAAGATTTGAACAGATCCTGGTCCAAGAAATGAATGAAATAAACTTCATAAGACGAGTCTGATGTGAAATCCAGATGAGTGAAAATGGACACTCTGCTGGAAGTCCTGACTGGGACTTGCTCCGATAATGTAACGGAGGGGCTTGCTGTCAAAGGTCAGTCGGACATTCCAAAAAAACATGAGAGAGCGATTCGACAAGTCTTAAGTGCTTACTACTTCTTAAAGCCACCTCGAATTCTTAAGGTTCACGATAACGTTCTCTCACTGCATTTTTCGAAAAGTTGAAGAACCAGCTCCACGTGAGAAAACCAAGGAGCTTGGGCCACACAAGGCTGCGCTAACGAACGCTTCAGGGACCAGATTGCTGGAACCAGGATCAACAACACTTCAACTCGCTTTCTTCTAGACACCTTTCGCAATCTCGGGGGAAGAGTCCTAAATTCTGATTATGTTTAACGCTCTGAATCGTTTTATCTCGCGGCTAGACTCCGATGTCCCCGCCCAGAGATCAGATCATGGTGCATTTGGCTTTCAAGTTCTGAGAAACAAGTCTCCAGAGCTTACCATTGAGCCATGGTTTGACTTTATAGTGGGGATTAATGGCCGTATGATTGTATGTATCTTGTGTAATTTGGTTAGATGTGCTGCTCACTATTCTAGGACGATTCTACTCCGAACCTGTTCGCCCAGGAAATCCGAAACTGCGCAGGGAGCACGGTAACTCTTGGTCTCTGGAGTGCGAAGGTATTTTTCTTCAAAAACATATATGTAATGCAAATACTAAGAAGAAATAGGGCCAACGCACGAGAACTATCCACATCCCGGTGCCAGCAACAAGTCCATCACTTGGTCTTACTCTTCAATGGGCATCTATCAACACCGTCTCAAACATATGGCACATTCTGGATGTGCCTGCAAACTCGCCCGCAGACCTTGCAGGTCTCCTTCCTTATAGCGACTATATCCTTGGGACTCCAGAAGGTGTATTGCACGGCGAAGCAGGTCTAGGAGAGTTGGTTGAGGACCACATTGGAAGACCTTTACGGCTATACGTCTACAACAACGAATATAATGTTACGAGAGAGGTTACAATTCACCCAAGTAGAGACTGGGGCGGAGAGGGCGCTCTTGGGTGTGTGTTGGGTTATGGAGCTCTGCACAGGTTACCAGCACCCCTGAGCGAACCTTTGGCCGGCCCAGGAGAAACGTTATTCGACACAGAGAATGCACGATTCTCGAACGAGGAGCCTCGGCCATTATCTGGTTCTGGAGAGTACTTGGTGCCGGCAGCTACTTCAGACCCAAGCGATTTATTAGTTCCAGCACAGATAGTAAGCCCGCCTACACCAAGAGGCAAGAAAGAGAAGAAACATGGACACGCGCCTAATAAAACGTTCATGGACGACTACTTCACGGAGGGAGAGAAGAAGAGTAGGGAGCTAGATTATGCACCAGGTACGAGAAGCACTCCGCATCCTCCGCCGCCAAAGACAGGTGGTCCTCCGAAGGCTGGTGGGCCTCCCAAAGCCCAGGAGGTGGCAAGTGAAGCCGTGATAGATGAGAACAAAGATGCAGAGGATAGTGGTGTAGACTAGTACTTGGATTTGTTTCGATCTACCACCAAGACGCCCAAATGAAAGGCACCTGACATATCTCAATGCTATGCCTAATATGCTTGCCTGTATTTGAGAACCCTTGATGACTTTTAATATTCCTACATTCTTTCAGTCTGCCTCCCGGGTATGATACATTTTAGTTGATGAAGTTAATGCAGAAGAAATGTAAGATCAAGCTTCCAAATACGTAGTCCGCGAAAGCTCTGGAAAAGGGTCAGCTATATTTAGACATACAGAGCAATGTGGAACTTACCTCTCTGGAGAAACTTCACCGAAATCCGCCTTGTTCTCTCCATTTGTCTGTATCCGTAGAGAAGCTGTGTCTGATCAGCGATAGTTCTAACCTGGTTGATGTCCCAAAGTCACTTACCCGTCAAAACGAATTGTCCCACTGTTGCCGAGAATCCTGACAAGAAAGCATTGAATGGCTATAAATTCATCATTAATACCAATTCCAACATACCATCTCCCAATATCTCAGGGCTCAAGACGTACATAGTTTCCAGCAATAACGCAGTAAACGAATTGAAGTACTCCAACCACAACCAAGAAGCCCATGAACACGTCAATCAGCTTCGTTCTCTGCGGCGTAGTGTCCAGATAATTCTGCCATATTCCCAACGCAACTTCCTGTGGGCTCTGATTGTCCTTTGCTTTCAGAGATGCTTTGGTGGGAATCGCAGGTACAGCAGGTGTACTTGAGGCTTGGGTCGTGGCTGCAGCAGATGGCGTTTGCTCGCGGGCATTGCGTTTCGGTGCCATTTCGATAGATTGTGATTTAAGGTAGCGATTGAAAGTTTTGAGGTCTTGTCGTGACGTTGGATGTTGGAATTGTACTTGGGACCTTAGAGCTGTAAGGCCACGAAGCTCGATGTGGATGCTGCGCCAAGCTAGTGATGGACCGGGGTAGGAAGGCGCAACGCCGAGGGGTAAATCCGTACTTCCAACTCGGTGATTTCTTAGCCTGGAGCTTGAGATGAGACGTCTTGGATGTAAACGTCGTCTTCTCTCTGAGAATAGATTGAGATTCGCCGGTACATAATTCACAAAGTCTTCGCAGATTCAAGTCACTCATAATCGCAAACATGGTCAGTTGCTAAATATCACCAGTATTGGCCTCCAGGCTCAAGAGAAGCTAACAAACATTACCAGGGTATCGAAACACCAGCATATATCCTCGGTGCTTTGACAGCTGGTGGTGGAACCTTCGGATACATTAAGACCAGCTCAATCCCATCGGTCGCCGCCGGTGTCACTGTTGGAACTTTGGTAGAGACAATTGTCCATTATCAAATCAAACATCCAGCTGATATATGCCACAGTATCTCATAGGTGGCTACCGCATTGCAAACAAATTGTCGTATGGAGTCGAGCTCGCCTTACTGGCCTCAATTTTCCTCGCCGGTTCCTCTATTCCAAGAGCTATCAGGAGCCAAAAGCCTCTGCCAGCCGGTCTAAGTGTCCTCGCGCTCTATGGCCTCTACACATATGGAAGCGCTTTCTTAAAGAGGTAAATTGGAAGCGGAAGGAGCAGGGACAGAAAATGGCTTCGGAATGTTGGTTGGGGTTCAGCGGTCTAGTAACGAATCAATGGTTGAGCTTCTCCTCTCTGCTCATTGTCCCACTCGACCCAAATTCCCTGCCCCTAAAATGACTGGCTTCTTGCATACGCACACCTATTCCAACATCCATATAGAGAAGTGCCAGTCCAAAGTGAACAATGCTTGTTGAGTTGAAGTCTCTCCTTCCGACGCCGTATTTTACATCCCATATGCTCCGTACCCCCTGTGGCGTGATATCCCTAAAACGCCTGCAAATGCCTATTGAGCCGAAGAACCTCTCTCGCGAGCTATTAAGCCATCCGGTCTGCTCTTCCCTTGACTCCGCCCCATGAAAGATCCCCTCACGAGTTGGCATCGATTTCAGCCCATTTCTTCTTAATCGGCTCATTTTTGATCTTTGCCTTCTCTCGATTCTGCTTCGTCCGCTCTAGCCTTTGAGCTCGTAGACATTTATTGACTTGGGTCTTCGCATCGTTGCACATGCCGACTGCTTTCCACAAGAAACCTCGGGCATGGCATTCGTCGAGGGCGTTCATGACCTCCTCGCAAGCTGTAGCGTTACTTAGCAAAAGTGCTCCAATCAAGTCCAGGAATTTCTGCTCCTACCGGTGTTATCTTTTGTGTGAAGATGGGGATGCATATTGGCTGATTGGATGTGAGAGAAGCTGAAAGTCGAAGGTCGCGTGTGGTCTTGTCAAAAGTTCAAGTGGTTCGTCGATGCTGGATTTTGAGCCGTTTTCGGCACGCGGGACTTGCCGTCCATTTTTGAAGCTTCGACAGCTCTTCAGACTCTGGACATGCGAACATGTCATCACAACAAACATGGCGCAACAAATCACCGCAAGGAAGCAGCAAGGCAAGTTAGAGACTTTTGCGCCCTATTCCCGCGCGTATGCTTACTCCATTTTAGAGCTGCAGAATCAATATACAAACTACAAGGAGGGGCTTCAGCAGATAGCTTCGAAGGTATGAACAGCTCTGTCCCTTCCTCATATTCAAGTTCCAGAGCGGACAGCCTCGACACGGAAGCGAAGAAAACGCTAATCTTGATTTCCTCTCCTCCACGGAGCTGTCTCCTTTCCTGTGCAGCCCGCTCAAGCCATTAGACCGATACTAACATCTACAAACAGATCGGTGACGTTGAATCCTCAGCTGAAGAACACAAGTTCGTCTCAAGATCCCATCCTAATGCAATCTAAATCCTACCCGGCTTCGGTCTCATCATCGGAGGCGCGGTTCCAACTTGCATCCATTACGAACCTCACCGCTGGAACGTTTGCTCACCGCTCTTGCATACAGACTCGTCCTTGAAACGCTCGAGCCGCTCCCGGCAGATAGGAAATGTTTCCGGATGATAAACGGCGTCCTGGTTGAGAGAACGGTGAAGGATGTCGTTCCGGCTTTGAAGATCAATGCGGAAGGGCTACAGAATGTGCTTCAGCAACTTGTCAAGGAATACAACGCCAAGCAGGTGGAGATGGAGAAGTGGAAGGCAAGTTTGGGTCTGAGAGCAGTATCAAAGTTTTGCTAACTCCTGCCGCAGAAAAAGAACAATATCCAAGTTGTCCAGCAATGAGTGGGACATTTTGACAGCAGTTTTTCTTGCGGCTTGCTAAATCCGATATCGAAGCAGGGCTACCAGGCCGAAGGAGTTTTGGAGTTACGTCAAAGCATGGCGTGGTAGGGCTACGAAAAGTATGGAGTTTGGGTCATAAGGCGGTCAATCATAACGGATTGATGAAAATACGATTCCATATCTTCAGGGGAGACTAAACATTTCACCCGTGCAGCACACCTCCAGCCCGAAAACCTAAGTGCATTCAAGGCGACCCGGATTTGCTCAAAAAATCTCGATCTCAATAGCATGCGAGGGATCTTGCGACGTCACCTCTCAATCATATGATATCCAGGTCTTTGGGAATTTGTACAACGCACAGCCAGTCAAGTAAGCCTTACCTTTATTCGGCAGCGGCTGCCGCGTCTGCTTCGCCCAACCGCCTTGCTGTATTGCTGCCCAATGAAAGAAAGGCTGAGCGTTTGTGAGCAACGACTGGTTGCTAAGCAACTTGCTGGAGGCTGGTTCGCATTAGAGACGCGATGTGCTGTTTCTCCACCCCTGTTCGTACACATCGAATTGGTGGTGTGGATGCCATCGCAACGTCGAGATCTTAACCTCCAGGATTTTGGCAACGGCTTTTCAGGTAGTAATGGAAATCACCGTCATGGCAAACTTCTTTTTTCTGGTGGCATGTTGTGATCTTTGACGTTTCGTCCTGACGATGGGTTGACAGCACAAAACTTGACCCCTAGCCGTCGCCTCACTGATAGAGCAGCTGTATCTGGATATCTATTCGACACAAAGCTTCACCGTATATCTGTTGTCTTGACTGACGAAATCTGAGATGGATGAGACGTGAGAAAAGGAAAGACTATGGGATCCGGCAAGGCCGGCAGGATTTGTGAGCCGAGATAGAGTTGGCTCAGCTGAGGGTGGATGTGTAATAGAGTGACTGATGATGGTGTACTTCTTTTGTACATGGCAGAGGATGGAAGTGCTGAAAATGGAGAAGGTTATTCCAAATGTCCGGTTTGCTTCCCTTGAACCCAAATCAGGAAATAGAATTATCGTACCAAATTTGAAAAATGTTTGACTGCCTGTCCTCGGTACTTAAGACTTCAAGAGAAGCTGACTTGGAAGATACGTTCAACTTCTCCCGAGTATCTGGGACAACGAAGTACCATGGTTGCCTACTGTAACCCTCTAACGGCCCCCAGTTGACCAGACAGTAGTGATCTTATCGAGCCTTGAATGATTCCGTGTCTGCCCCCGAACGGGCAGAGTGATGCTGAAAAGGACAGCCTGCTGTGCTTACTGGCGGACCCCTCACGACTCGAGACGAGTTGGGGGCTACGAGGAGTTGACTGCTCCTCTCTGGCGGGTAATTCATTCAGCCGGCCGCTGCTATTGGCCGTCGCTGCAAATGCGCCCTTCCAAAGCGTCGAACCTCCTCAAATCATCTTCACTCGTCGCCTCTCTTTTTTCCATTGGATCTCACATCCTGCTCTGCTGCTCCGTTCAGTCAAATCAAACTCTGGTCAAATCTCCAAGGCTGCACCACTTATTCTGTACCTGAGAAGGCCCACGCTAGCCCACTAGCGAGGTAAACACAAGCTCGCTGCAGCTGCAGAACTGACCCAAGCTTTGAATTCAGTTCTTCCATCCACCATCCACCACCCCGTTACACTCCTCGAGGTTGCCGAACCACACCGTATCCCAACGCGCATCGTCGTCCCTACACCGACTCTTGTCCATTGGGTCATTCTTCCTTCGCGATCCCTCTAGTGCGTCAATCGCTTCCTTGGCCGGCTTCTAGCATTCATCCGCGCGACGTGGGGTCGTACTGTACCTACCTTTTCCCAAACAACCCAACCCACCAGAAAGGAGGAAACCCGAATCGAATCGAATCAATCCACTTCTGCGGCCTCGTACTCGACCCCTTCGCACGTTAATGCAAGGCGCACTGTGCAGCTTCGCCTTCTGAACTACTCCGCGCCGTCTCAAACCGATACCAGCGTGTGTAGCCCTGCTCCCTCTGTGTCCTTCTATAGTTAGTTGTTCAGATCTGACGCGACAATGCAGGATACCGATACCTGCAGCAAGCAGTCATTCCCTCACCCAACAAGTAGGAGCCCTAAAGGCCTGCATCGGGGCCATCCACATCTGGATAGCGCAAGGTCAGAAAAGAAGGGCTTGATCTGACGCAGGTCTTGCATAACTTCGCCTCGAAACGGAGTCTTCGTTGTTCAATGACCACGTTGTCAACCAAGGAATTTCCAGAAAGCCACTATCCGAGAGCTGCAGCAAGCCTTTTAACAGGAAGCCATGTCCGCGAGTCCTCCAAAGGAAACGGAGCACGAAGGTGTACAGTCGCCTGACGACACAGATGCGCAAATGAATCAAGACCCACACTCTTCAGGTTTGGCCTACGAGTTTGAGGTGAAAGAGCAAGATCGCTGGCTTCCAATAGCAAATGGTTAGTCGTCCCCCTTTTTCCTGATTTGCCCACCGAAATATTCTCCGCATATTGAAGCCCGCCGTGACTGGCACCGCTTCGAGTACCGTGTCGATTGCACGCGGATGTTCCAGAATTGGCCAGTCGTTGAGCTCGTTGTGCAAACGCTTCAAAGCTTGGTTGTGTTACTGCGCGGTCATATGTCCTATCATGTCCCACAGCTCCTTGTCTCCATCCCCTCCAGCCGCCTCCACAACCAAGCCTTCGAAGGCCTCCAAAAATGAACACTTGGATTCTAACATAAGAAACTTTGCTCCAGTCGCGAGGATAATGAAAACGGCCCTCCCCGAAAACGCCAAAATCGCAAAAGAAGCAAAAGAGTGTATGCAGGAGTGCGTGAGCGAGTTCATCTCGTTCATCACAAGCGAAGGTTGGAACCCTCTACCCCTAAGCAAATTGTTTGCCTTAGCTAATTGCCCTCATAGCTTCCGAGAAATGCCACCAGGAGAAGCGAAAGACCGTCAACGGGGAGGACATTCTGTTTGCGATGACGTCTTTGGGCTTCGAGAACTATGCAGAGGCGCTCAAGATATACCTCTCTAAGTATCGAGAAGTGAGTTGTCCGCCTTGAGGCTAGCCGATCGTGGAAATCCCTGTTTTGGCAAAGAGGCTAACATTGCGGAGCAGACTCAGTCAACAAGAGGCGAGAATCGACCTGGCAGCCAAGGATTTGGGTCGGCCGCAGCAGGAGGGTCAGGGGCCGCAAACGCGACCTCATCCACGACCTTTTCTGGTGGGCCAGAAGGTGCTAACAACATCCTTGGAGGCCAACAAGGAGACGGACCAGATCATGACGGCGGCTCTTATGGGGGCCTTTATGGCGGCCAAGTCTCCAGCGGACACAATGGCGCAACGGGTGGTGATAGCTACTAGGTCATAGCAACTTCAGCAAGCACACAGGCGTACAGGTGTTCTCACTGGGAGGTTGCTAGGGATATGTTCTGAGGGTGTATTGACTATAGGGTATTGGTGTTGGGACCGGCCGTGGATACGGATGGGGCGAGGTTCGTTTTCAGATACCTATTGAGCTGTACATGATGGAAGGCCAAAAGTATGGAGGATTTTATTTTTGCGCTTAGATTTCTTCGCTCATGTGAGCACACGACAGTCACCTTAGGGAAGCTCATGGTCGATGGATGGTGTGGAGGGTAGCCTGAGCAATAACAACAGTGAGGTTGTAGGATAACAGTCCTCAGATAAGTGCCAATATAATTACATGTATTCTGATCTGTACAAGCTGTCACATGCCATCATGGTCACGAGTTCAGAGTCAACTTCTACCTATTCTGAGAACATTGATTGCTCATACTGTTGTAACCTGCTCTTCCAGGATGTAGGAACAAACTTTTACTCTTCTTTAGTTCTCAAAGTCCTACCTTTGGGAGGGCAATCACTCAATGTGAAATAGCCTTCCTTCACTGACTATCGACTCGAAGCTCGAACCTGCTCCACCAAGAACCAGCCAAGAATCGATTATACTTCCGAAGTATGAAAACTAGTTCAAGCAGACTAATATCAAACTCAACTCTTTCATGCCCCATTTCTCATGCTCCACATTTCATAAAATCACGCAAACGTCGAGACAATGCAGTCTCAGCCTCGCCTCCAGCCTCTGGGTCTACGAAGGCCACTGCGGGATGGCACGTGCATGGACCCACCAAAAAATAGGTTTGGCGGCACAAGAACGGGCGAACTTTTGAAGATGATTGTGAACTTTTTACACCTGCATCTGCACCGCGCCTCGACATTCGCTTTTTTTGACCTCGACACCTTCACGACGACCCCATGATAAACAATAGCTCTCCTTCTATCCGTCGAGGAAACGTGGTCATACCATGGTTTCCGTCGTTCCTATTGTGAGGCCTTCCGCCTCGAGCGCACCCAAACCGACCAAGCCTCTACTACGACGAGCAACACTTTCCGGCACTGCGCGCAAAGTTGATGATGCGGGCCTCGACGATGATATCCTCTCTGCGCCGCCGAGTCCGAGTAAGAAGGCGCGGGTAACTTTCAAGGAGGAAGTTGAGGAGAAGATTATGGAGGAATACCGAGTCAAGGGCAGAAGCCTTGACTCCGTACGAGGGGAGGTCAAGAGAGCTCTTCAGGCGCACTTGAAGGGAGACAGTGAAGGATACGACACAATCAAGGAAGTCTTTGCCCCTCGCCGGGATGACGATGAAGACGAGGACGAAGTTAACGCTAAGGCCGACATCAAGGCCTATGTGATTGCGCTTACAAGCCAGGCCTCGTTGCTGAACAAAAACTGCTCTGATTTGGTCAAGGCCATTCTTGGATGTGAATGGATGGGCAGAGATGAGGGGTTTGTGAAGGCTTATGTACATTTCCTGGGGAGCTTGGCCAGTGCACAAGGCGCGTACGTCGGCATGGTCCTTGGAATGTTGGTGAACCACTTCTACGGAGGTAAGATTTCCCTGCAATCTTCATCAGTACGATGTTTAACTTTTGCTATAGTAAAACTCTCCAGTGGTAGACTTGCAGGATGTCACGATGTCAATCGCGACCAGCTCGCGTCACGGATCCATGTGGCGCTCAAATACCTCGTCCGACTTATTCCCTCTGCCAGTGGAACTCTCTCCTCGATTCTCTCTTCCAAGTTTCCGTCACCCGAGGACTCCAAGAAAGCACACACGACATACATCGACAACTTGGTACGCCTCATTGAGTACACCCCAGAGTTGAAGTCAGATGTATTTGCCCTGATCACGGACCGCCTGGTCAAAATAGATGTGCAGATGCAGGTGGATCTCGACGACTTGGACGACGGAGTTGCTGCGGCTATTGTGCAAGCCCTTGCAATAAACATCGCTACTACCGAAGAAGAGGATGGCGACGATTCGGACAGCGATCTAGACTCCGTGACGAGCGACGAGGATCCCCAAACCGACGCACAACGCATCAAAGAGGTCCGAGAGAATGTTGAGAAGATGGATGCAATCCTCGACCTTCTTTTCAATATCTACAATCCCTATTTCGCCGTCCCACACAGTGTAGAAGCTGCCAACATGTTCGAGACATTACTCAACCACTTTGTCAACATCGTGTTGCCTACCTACCGATCACGGCATACGCAGTTCCTCCTGTTCCACTTCGCCCAAATGGCTGAGCATCTGGTGGACCAATTTGCTGGCACTTGCGTCCAACTCGCATTTCAAACTAGTCGACCAGCAGTTCTCCGGCAATCTGCAGCCGCTTACCTTGCCAGCTTTGTTGCTCGAGGTGCTCATGTTCAGCCTAATGTTATCCGGACAGTCTTCGAGCTTATTGGCAACAATCTGGACGTTATTCGTGCTGAGAATGAGGTCACTTGCCGAGGACCAGATCTGAGACGCTACGGCACATTCTACGCCATGACGCAGGCTCTACTGTACATCTTCTGCTTCAGATGGCGGGATCTGATTGAATGTTCCGATATCGAAGAAGAAGATGATCCAGTCGGTTTCATAGGTCAGGATCTTACCTGGACACCAGGGATCAAGGAAACACTCTCTCGGACGATCTATTCTAAACTTAATCCACTCAAGATCTGCTCACCTCCGATTGTCGCAGAGTTTGCGAAGATTGCTCACCACCTGAGGTTCATGTACGTCTTCCCACTTCTGGAAACGAACAAGCGCATTCGCTTGAGTCAATTCTCCTCGAGCCTGGCCAATGGTGCTCTGAGAGACACCGGCAACGGCGGCAACAACGAGAGTTGGCATCAACTGGACGCCTATTTTCCATTCGATCCTTATCAGCTGCCAGTCAGCAAGCGATGGGTTGAGGACGACTACGTCCAATGGAAGGGCGTGCCCGGTTTGAACCAGGACGAGGACGAAGATGATGAGAGCGGTGAGGAAGACGAGGAGGAGGACGTGGAGGTCGAGGGAGACAGCACGGGAGATGACGGCGAATAATCTCGAACTCTTTAATGATTTGAAAGGTATTCCGTGCATACATGGGCTTAGCGATTGCTTACTGGCGTTTTCTGGTTTCATGGCATAGCGAGCGAAGGAGCAAAGGAAAATCACAGCCGTATGGGACATATGGAAAAAGTTAGCGCTGAGGATCAATGCTGGTTCATGCATTGGAAGCGTTCTTATATCTTGTACATTTTAGTGCAAAATTTGTCAGATTCCCCAATATGGGCGATGGGATTTTGCTGTCAGATGTTTAGAGATACCCCGTTTAGCTTACGGGCCGAAGGCAATAACTAGGTGAGAATAGAAAGAAATCAGAAACTACTCAATGTCTCCTGATCTTCCATACCTTGTCGCTTATTCTTCTATTGGCGCTACCAAGCGGTGGGCCCTCAATTTACTCCTTTCTTCCAATGCGTAATACCTGCATAAGGATCAACCCATCCCGGCCACCACGAACCAAGACGACATCCGTCTCCAAATCTACAATCAAACCCACAGCCCTCGGGCCCGTCCTGTTTCTCATCCTCCTCTTCCTTCCCCGCCTCATCCTCCTTCCAACGAGCATAATGATCCACCATTCCCTTCCGCCCCGCTCCCTTCTCCATCGCGAGGCTGAAAATCAGAGACTTAATATCATACGTATGGTTTTGTTCCCCAAGATCTCGCCCCAGTATCATAATGTACGAGTTAAGATATTATGTCCAAACCCTTTAAACCTTGCACTGACTTGTTCTGCCTTGGCCAAATCGGACCTCCGGTAACGCATACAGAGAGCTTTCATCCATTCTCGGCATTGGATCCTTGTCCGTATCTACTGCGGTACTTTCAAGGCGAGTCTTTTGCTAGGAGTTTTTGAAGATAGTGAGGATGATGTTTGGTTTCTTGGAGTTACGATTCGCCGAGGCTGGAGGGTATAAGAGCTGACCTTCCCAGTCTTCTTTGCAATACTCGCAGATGTGCTTCTCGTGTAGGGGGGGATGCACGTAGTGAGAATCTCACGTTCATGACTTGTTCGAATTCATTTAGAGAGATTTCGAGTATCGTATACGTGGGCGAACGAGAGGAAGGGATTTCAAGGTACGAGGAAATCAAGGGCCCAGCTTCATCTTAGATGAAAACAGATTCAAGCTACTCTAGTCCTCGTGGTTAAGCTGAGAACCCGGTCTGTAGGGCTCGGAATGTCTACATAGGAGCAGTTCTCGCTAACCTTCATGCCAGCGAGGAGTTTTCCTAGTACACCAACATCACCACTCCCATCACTAATGCACACCACTTCCATCTCAAAAGGAGAGTCAATAAATTCCTCCCCTTTTTGTTTCGAGTTCTCGCGAAACATCGAATAATTTAAACTATTTTAACAAAACCACAATGGCCTTCAGATTCAAATTCCCCAAGATGAGCCTCAAAACAGCAAAAAAGTACTTTCTGACCTTATGCTACTGGGGTGTCAGCCTTTTCCTACTGCTCTACATAATCACTAGCTTTATCTATAGTATCTATACTTCTCTCAATCCAATACCTGCAGCGAAATTCAGCAGCAATCTTGGCCTCCCATACTTCTTCATGGAAACGGCAATTGGGCAGATTGGATGTGCTTCACAATGGGCATCGGCTTCAAATGGGGTTTGGAATTACACGATGGGCATCGTTTGGTCCAGCCGGCGCTCGATGTTATTGCTGCAGAGGAGTCGACGGTGCTGAAGGTTACGAGGGGAGAGGATAGAATATGTCTGGAAAAATTGCTGTTCTTGGCCGAGAAGAAGGAACACGGCGACATTGTTTGAAACAAATGGGGCGATTGGCAATGAGACTAGGACACGCAAGGTCATGCATGAAGATATCTTGGAATTTTGAATATAAATTCTCGAGAGCAGTTCTTTTATCACACCTACTACAATTACAACGCCTTCACAATGCTCCTCTCATCAAACAAATCTTTCAGCAGGCTAGCCCTACAAGCCTCCCAGTCGGGAGTACTCATTGAGTACGTGCTCTCAAACGCGAAAATGCTCAACTGGCTGAAGAAAGGTCGCAATACCTTCGCCACTAGCTCATCTTTTCTTTCCAAGTTCAATCCTTCTTCGCTGATTCCACCAGGTCCTATCAGTGGTCTGCGCATAGAGCTGCTCGCTGCTGGCAATCCCGAAAATTCGGTATGAATTGCTGAGGATATGGCGGTAGAGCCGAGCTCCTCTGACAGCTCGTCAATTAAGGCAACGGGTGGGAATTGAGGCGGTCGGTAGACTGCGTCGATAGTGTCGGAGATGAAGAGCCATTCGTGTAATTGGAAGTCGTCGGGAGCGATGCATAGAAGTGTGTCGAGTAGCTTGCACGCTTGAAGAATCGCGTGGTTATTGTAAGTTTCGGAGGCCGCGCTGTGATCAGGAGCCACGACCGTGGATATGACCGTATTCAACTCGGCGTTGACAATCGGCCAGAGAGTCGCAAGGTGAATAGCCGAAGTTTTGAGAGCCAGTGCCCTCAGAAGAAGGTAGATATCTGCTCTCGTCATAGATGATGGCGACGAGGTGGTAGTAGCTGGAAGAAGTTCGACGATCTTTTCTTGTATTGCTGGTAGATCTGTGACAAAGTTGTCGTCTACCGTGGCAAGTATTAGTGTCGCAATGCGGCGAAGATTGAGCTGTGCCTTTCTATCTGCTTCAAGTCTTGCTGATGTAGCACCTACGCCGAAGACTATGCCTGCTGTGGTGGGAGCCACCAAACGGGACAGGAGTTCAGGCATTCGCTCTTTATCGCTCAAGGCCCACTGCCTTATTAGAGGGAGCCAGTCGCTCTCGACGAGCGACACTGAATTTGCAAAGAACCTGGTATCATTGAAAGCATCGCCCAAGTCCTTCTTCCACGACCTTTGAGTATTTGGTAACCTAGCTAGCTGGTAAAGAAGTGCCAATGTACTCTGAGAAACATTGTCTGGAAAAGTCTTGGATTTGAAGGTTGGAACAATAACGCTTGTTGATATTGTGTTCGCTGCAGTGAGAATACGATCGGGTTCAAGCAGAATCTTGGGAAGATTCGGTGCGATGGAGGCCAAGATACCAACAACGTCATCTGTTCTGGACTGGCTCGACTTGTCGTCGTTATCTGCGGCCTCTGAGAAACCCATTGGTCTTGTCGTGAATATTGCCGTCAGGAGTCGAAGGAACAAGTCCTATTCAATTAGCTGAAATCATTTTTGCAACGGAGGATGACTTACACCAAGCTCTCTTCTCATCTTACGCTGCTCACCAAAGTTCGTATTGTCGACCTTCTCACCCAGGATTGCCGCGAATTCTAGGAGGCTTGGTAAAGTCTGTCGATGAGGGAATGGGTTGGCCAACAGATCCTTGAGGAACGTCATGCAATCCGTCCAGATCTCGTCCATGGCATCATCTTCCAAGGACCGAGCATACTCCACCAAGAACACGACAAGGTCAGTATCGTTTAATGACGACGTCAAAGTTGACTTTCGTGACGGTTCTAGTGCAGTGGGGTTTGTGCGACTATAGATAGCGTTGAAGATGGCAGGAATTGTATGCTTAGGTCTTGAGCCATCAAGCACATGGAGGAGGTTGAAAACAATCGACGACCTGGGCTGGTTAGTAGACTTTGATGATTTCTTCCAGATCTCAACTACACTTTCCAAACATTCAAGAGCCTCCACAACGAACAGGTGTTCTAGTAGGCGACGAGCACGATTCCTCATGCGCAGCGAAGTATAGTTGAACGATGCAGCAGACTCTGTGTCTTGAAACGAACTCTCCTTACCGCCCCAAGACCAGATCAAGAAGCATATCCGAACTGCATCCTGAAATGTCAGGAGGACCGTCAGCCGGTTGTTGGCAGTAGCACTTCTTGATTGAGGAGTCTCAGAAGTGAAGACATTGGACACCATGTTTCCGAAGAACCCTTGAGGCTGGTCTGGGCTCTTGACCACTGGTGCTTTTGCTTCGTCTTGTAACAGACGGGAATGTCCGCTGGCTAAAACGTGTTCGAGACCATTTAGGAGAGAGATAAGAGTTGACTCTGGAGCTGTAGATCCGTGGGCAGCGGCTCCAGACTCCCTGAATGTCATTTGAAGATCATCGAAAGTATTGCCGACCTGCGAACAAAACGTTTCCACCAAAGGTATGAGGATTTGAAAAATTGTGTCGGAATACAATGGCAAGCATTCCACAAGGAAGCTCACCCAGCTGTCTAGAACGGGTCGACTGCTTAGAGCACCGAAGCCAGCCTGAAGGCATTTCACAAGGGACGTAGGCGGAGGGAGAGGAGCAGAGTTATTATGACGCTCAGTCGTCAGAGAGAGCCGGGACACTTGCAATGAATCCGATATCATCGAATGCTTCATTTCCACAGTTGGCGAGGCAGGGGCTGGCGCTGGTTTGGCTGCATCCCTGATCTTTAATGTATCAAAGACCACATCTAAGAGCAGAACTTGGATGAAGGGATCTGGGCCATTCAGCGACTTGGTCAGTCTATCGATGAAGACATGTTCCAGTTGAAGGTCCGCAAGTGGCAACGCATGTGGGCTAAGCAGTATCTGGTGGAGGGTCGTCAAGGCAATCCGGTGGAATTGACTGACCCGCAATTCTGAGCCTGCATTTGCCGGATCTTGACTACCGCAGATGATTCTCAAGCAAACGTGTAGGAAGAACTCGAGAAGCGTGATGTCTCCTTCCTTGCCAGCTGGAGTCGTTAGCAAGTCTCGTCAAGTGGACAAAAACAAAACACTTACTTATGTGGTAAAGCGCCTTTTGGCTGCTGTTAATCGAGACATTATTTCTTGCTAGAACCGCCCACATGCTATCTGAAGACCATCGCAATATGTTCGACAGTGACTTGAGGTAGTAAACGCATTGATCAAGGTCATCATCAGTCGTGTAGGTTGGTGCATCCCTGCCCAGAACATCTTTCCCTTCTTCAGGTGCCGACTGAAGAAAGCCAAAGGCTGAAAACTTCACCACGAATAGGTGAAAGAGCCTAGGACAATATGAGTAAAAGTTCCGCGTGGCAAAGGCAATACGTACTTGTCAATCCCTACGAGATTCTGCAACCAAGTTCTCACCGTCATGAATAGCTGCGTACGCTCATCTAGGAGAGCGTCCAACAGTAGGAATAACGGCCGCGCAAGCATTACCTCAAAGCTGCCAAGCCCAGATAGCTTGGTTGCAGTTTTCGTTTCTGTTATGGATGTTCGAGATGCCCTACGGTCTGCATGGGCAACGATATCTTGTAAAGTGTGGGTCCATAGAATGCTGAAGCTTCTGCCCGCGTCCGCGTCTCGGAGAGCATATGTCCCGTTCAGGTCCTTCTCGACCATCGTGAAACAGATAGCAGCCTCAACCTCGCGATTGGAAGGCGGGAGTGCTGTCTGCAGCTGCCAGAGACATCTGACGGCCTCGACGTGGTATTTTGGTTGCGAGGCTGATAGATATGACCAGGCGTGACGAACCAGCGGGTCTACTAAGCTTGACAATTCGCCGGCCGATATGTAGTAAGTTGAGTATAAGGTAGTAGCGAGAGACATGATCGATGTGAGGGCTAGAAATGGTATCTGAGATGGTAAAGACAATCTATTTTGCATAGATGAAAGGAGTTTGGGCACATCTAAGCTGCTAACCTTAGGTACCTTTGCTAGCATCATTACCAATAGCTTGCTATTGATTCCAGCATCAGCACTTGATACTGAAACAGATAAGCTTTGGCATGTAATGATACCAGCTTGGCATAACAGGAGTTCGCTCAAATCGCCGAAGGCGTATGGTGGTGAGACTGCGTCCAAGTTGCCCTGGTCTTGAATATAGAACGTCTTGATCCTTTCCAAAATTTCAAGGTTAGGCGGCGTGTGACTTCTATCTCCGTTTTGTGCTGTGGCAGTGGACTGGCTTGTGGATGGACGAGTGTGAAAAGCTCTCTCCGGGATGAGCTCTATCAAATCCATGGCTGTGCTTAAAGCAAGCTTAGACACATCTTTAAGTGTCCGCGACTCGTCACTTCTTCCGACCTCTTTCTCTTCAGCATCTTGGAGTAATGTTAGGATCGCCAGGGTCGTTAGTGGCGCATGAATCAACAACATTTCTTCCTCCCGCACATTGAAATGCGTAATGATGAAGTTTACAAGCAAAAGCTTGTTGATCCTGTCACTCGTAGAAAATTTGACCCTGCCGACCGCTTCTACGACAAGGCTGACGATCTCACCCCAAATAAGTCCGCTCTCAACACCATCAAAGAAGACACTGGCACTCCTAAGGACTTCAGAAAAATCAGTCTTTGTGGTTGCTTGGTCTCTATATCTGCGGACACTGTTGACAATGGGTAAAAAGATGTCTGGCACAACCAGGCCACCAATTTCCCATCTATCCATCAGTGAGAGACATATTCGGAAGGGTCGAGCCCGCTCAACGGGATTGATGGAGTCGCGGTTGATCATCTTCAGTAGGGCGCGCGTTAATGGCCGTAGCCCATATTGCTCAAAATAGCGAGTTCTTGACGAAGACGAAGTTTCAAGAGGATCTTCTGAGACAGTGGTTGGGGATTCGGGACCAGCTTCATGTTCATTCGCGACGGGTTCAGGTCCCAATAACCAGGTCCACAGACGCCTGTTCAGACTCATTTCTCTGCGGGAAACAACTCCTACCGCTGATGTTATGAGAAGTTCCAGATCTTCAGGCTTCACTTTCTTCTGTAGAACGTCCGAATGCAGTGGCAGATGAGTGACAAGAAGATCTAGGAATCCACGTTGGATCAAAAGCTGTTCATCTCCCAGACCTGCAGCAAAACATCTTAGCAAGAGACCTGGCTCAGGCGAAGTCACCATTTCTGTCAGGCGAGCAGAACTTCCCTCAATGTCTTCCTTTTCCGAACCATTGGACGAGTGGACGGCTGCATCGAGTGAAAAGTGCTGACCAAGCTTTGGGAGGCTTCTGACGAGGTAGGCCAATGCACCTAGTCGGCGTCCATTACTTGTGATAGCCGCGAGAAAGAAACATTGCCAGAAGTATTCGTCTCCACTGCTATGATTCTCTCCAAGATCCTCAGAATTGGGTGAGCGAAGCGACCTCTTGAAACCATCGAGAAGTTTCAACGTGCGTTCAAACTCCTCACTTGTTTCCTCTTCCAATCCAGGCAGTAGAGCTAGTATGATTGCCTTCAATGCGGGACGAAGTGAGCGAGGGTCCAGTTCAAGCATGTACTTCTCCATCAAATCCAAGAAGGGTCCTCGTACAGATAGGGACGCGAATGACAGTGTAGATGAAAGTCCTGGCAGATACAGGGGGAGGTCTCTTGAAAGTGCATCTTTGCCTATCATTGAGAATATATAGGCGTAGACTTCGAGAGCTTTTTGGTGTACACCAGAAGGGAGTGAGGGGTTTAAGCACTGTGCTAATCGTTTCGCGACAATCGATTTCGATGGAACAGCAGTTATCGTGGTGGGATGGGCTTGTAATGACTGAATTGTATTAGAACTGAGAGTTGAAATATACACAACTTTCCCTACCTTCAATAGTCTCCCTAAAAAAGAAATATAGTCCGCCCATTCCTGCAATGCTGTGTCAAAGAGCGACAATGATCTTTCGACTCCGGAGGCATAACGACGATAGACTTTGTCTTTGCTTGGTGGATCATCTGCCTTATATCAGTTCCCTATGCGAATGACTGAAGGAGTACTGAGTAGGGCCAAATATACGCACCAGAGCCTTGTTGGTTTCTCCATTTTTTAGGGATTGGCGAAGCTCTTCCAGAGCTCGAAGGTGACTCTCGACCAGCCTCAAGGGCCATGGTATTGCGTTGAGCGAATGGATGGTCTTGGGATTATTTGCATCTTCCAAGTATTTTGGTAGCTTGTCTCATAGTCATGTTCGACTGAGAAGACAAGGCTGACCGCGTGGCCTCTTCGATGTCCTCAAGGCTGCCAGCTACGGCAAGTCCCGAGCGAACCCCTGTCAAGGCGATGCGCCTCGATTATGACCCTGCGAATCCATGACGTCCAGTGGACTTTCACGACCACCAATGGGAACTTATGGGACTTCCAGACGTGTCTTCACCGTCTGCCAATGATCAACGACAACCATATGTACAGAGCGACACAGAGACGGCGGTGCAGGGTGCCCCGAGACATGGAGTCAGCGATGCGATGACCCTCGCCAGCGACAATGGCGCTCAAGAGCGCAGAGAGGACATAAAGGAGGAATCAGGTTCTGCAGCTGAGGGAGATCAAGATACAGGTGAAAAAGAGGAAGAGCGGCCACCACTACCTCCCAGACCGTCTCTACTGAAGACTGGAGAAAAGCCGGGGTCAGCGCTTTCAACTATAGCCAAGCCTACGACAGCACTCTCTTCAGTGGATATACACACATTGTCTTTCCCAGATGGTACCAGAGGGACTTTCTCGGCTCCTGCAAGTCGAGCAGTATCACAGACTGTGTCTTTCTCGGAAACATCAGGAGGGCAGAGCACACCGAGCAGGAAGGCTAGTCGAGCTGGAAGTTTCGACGATGCGGCCAGTCTTATGAGCTATGCCCCAACATTGAAGGCGAGCGGAGATCTTATGAGTCTGTTGGACGATGGCCTTAATTCCAAGAGCCCGGCATGGAAGCTACTGAGCTCACAAGCCGAGTCCGTCAACCCATTTGAGAACATAGAGTTTGAGGACACATGTTTGAGCAACTTTGACCACGAATTCGATGATATCGCAGCATTGGACAGCAAGAGCGGCAATGAAGGTTAGAGTTCCCCGGTATTTGTCTGGACTTTCAACCTAACAAGCTAATAGAGGAGGTTCTTGGTCAGTGGAAGTCAAAGCTCAAGCACTATCTCATTCTATCTTCGGCGGGCAAGCCAATATACAGCAGACACGGGGATCAGAATCTGATTAATGGCTACATCGGTATCATACAGACGATCGTATCTTTCTTCCAAGGCGCGAAAGATCCATTGATGGGTTTTACAGCAGGGAGCACAAGATTCGTGGTATCTACGGATGGTCCTCTGTATTTTGTGGCTATAAGCAAGCTTGGAGAAAGTGATGCTCAGCTACGATCTCAACTGGAGGCCCTGTACACGCAGATTCTCTCCACCTTGACATTACCAACATTGACCCACTTTTTCACGAACAGACCTAACACGGATCTGAGGCGACCTCTAGAAGGCACAGAGACATTGCTTTCATCACTTGCAGATACCTTCACTAAAGGTTCTCCATCAGCTCTACTGTCAGCTCTCGAGTGTTTGAAGATCCGAAAGTCCCAACGACACACGATCAATAATACATTATTAAAAACGCGCACAGAGAATCTCTTGTATGGCTTGATTGTGGCTGGTGGACGACTCGTCAGTGTCGTGAGACCCAAGCGACATTCCTTACACCCAAGCGACCTTCAGTTGATTTTCAATATGCTTTTTGAAGCTAGCAGTGTCAAAGCTGGTGGTGGGGAGAACTGGATACCCGTCTGCCTTCCAGGCTTCAACAACAGAGGCTACTTGTACTTGTACGTGAGCTTCTTAAGCGCCTTCGAAGATGGCACAAGTGCGGAAGAGCGACCTTCCACAGCCAACAGCAGCAGTCGAGAAGACGAAATTGCTATTCTCCTCATCAGTGCAGACAAGGAGAGCTTCTTCGAACTCAAGCGGATGCGAGACGATGTTGTGGCCCAATTGGAAAAGAACGGCAGTATGGAAATCATCAAAGCCGCTGTTCGCAAGGGGCGTCCAAGCACAACAGACATTGTGCCTGGCACTCAACTCAGGCACTTTCTGTATAAATCACGTGCGAATGTTCAGTTTACCATGCCGTCATTCTCTCCAGACTTCAGCAGTCTCCTAGCTCGAAGAAGGTATGTTCGTTGATCTCATTATTGACATTATTGTCCTTTCCAAACTCTACATATTATTATAAGGCCCACACTAACAACGAATGAACAGGCTCATGACGTTATACCATAACTTACACGCATCCACCCACGCCAAGCATTCCCATCTCAAAGTCCTCCATTGCGTCAGCAAAGACAGCATTTCCCTCGCCTGGACAACACCCCTCTTCGAATTCTACTGCGTCGCCGGTCCAAACGCATCTCGTGCCGCGCTCGCCCAAGGAGCAAATAAGGTGATCCAGTGGGTGAAGCGTGAGGAAGAGAGGGTTTTCATTATTGGCGGTGCTGTGTTTTAATCTCGGCTCCAGAAAATAGGCATGCAACGCCCTTGAGGGGTGGCAGGAACTGACGGAGGAATAACTGACGAGTAGCCTTTGAGTTCATTGGCCATAAACTCGTCCTGAGCGCGCTGCTCGCCTTTGAGCCGTCGACTGTATCAGCAAATTTCAGTAACATGGTCACTGGCTACCAGCATAGAGAAATGAAAACATAATATTGGAAGGTTGCAAGCTCCCAATGAGATGAGGGGACTTGGAAATTTCCACTTGCCGAGTGGCTTTTCAACAATATTGTCTTTGGCCTAGTAAACTATAACTATTCGCTTGCTACTTACTGTTCTGGGGATTTGGCTTAATTGTGTTTTTCTTTCGTCGTGTTCATGCGATATAGTACGAATTAAACAGACCTCAAACCTAGAGGATTCAACGAAGGTAGGGAAGACCTTATGATGCAGAACGACTCACGTCTCCCAATACACATCCTGTCCTTGGATCAGCCTTAATAGTCTCTGGAGACTCCACCGCAACACTAGCAGGGCTCTGAACGTCGTCCAGCTCAGGTCGAACAGTACCGCTAGATCGGCGGAACGTGGTACGAAAAAATTCCACCCCTCGTCTGAGCTGATGAGATGGACGTCTTGGTCGCGCTTCCTGCCTTTGGGTGTCTCTGGGGAGTTGCAGGTGGTCTCTCGAAGATAACCGCCGTACTCGTTCTGATGATACTAGCAAGCGATTCTCGAGACGGCAAGGAATTCAAGATTGTTGGTGAGCAGGCCATAGGTAGAAGGGCAGCAAGCGATGTCTCGTGCGCGAGAGTCACTATAGTGTTCCGTCCTAGTTGACATCGTTGGTGCGAGGTGAGGCGCGAATGGGCTTGGCTTTAGATCTGAGAAAATTTATTAGTTCGAGGACTCTGAGAAGTGGTGAGAGAAGCCAAATCAGGGCGTGCGGGCATCAATGTCCTTTGAGAGTCTTTCAGCCCGAAGCATCAGGTAACGTGCAATTTCGACGAGAGTCGACGTTGAATCTGTTAGGTCCCTTTATGCAATATGCTCGTTCAATTTTCAACTTGAGCACAACGGTGGGAAGTGATTCTGCTACAGTACTAAGCTATATATGTTCCCGTGATTTTTTTTTTTTACCCCGCACCCTACATTTATTATAAATCTTTAAGCTCACATAACTTTGCCAATTCTTGTTCAAATTAAGATCTGATTAAAGCTATTAATGCGCCTGATTGTCCTCTTTCTAATGATACAAAAATCCCGCAAAAATGTTCAAATTTGAGCTCAATATTTAGTATGCCACCCCTTTGCCGCGATAACGGCTTCTATTCGATCACTTATGCTTGCACCCAATTTATCGAACAATTCTTGGTCTAATGTATCTTAAGCGGCTTGAAGACATGATTCCAATCGTTGTCGCGCATGTTCTGACTCAGACTTATCTGCTGCAACCTTAAAAAACATCTTATAACATCTTGTTTTCAAGTGCCACCAAATATGCGCGATTGGGTTCAAATCCGGAGAGTAGGGGGGCCAGTCCATAAGCTGTGCAATGCCGTGGTTGGCGAACCAGTCCTTGACTTTCTTTGCACAATAAATAGAAGCATTATCTTGCATAAATACATAGCCTGGATCGAGTGTGCTATGAATTGGAGCAAGTTCTGCATCCAAAACCTCGAGGTAAGAGTTGGTAGAGTACCTATGCTTCATACTCTCAAAATCTCGATCCATAATATAAAGGTTAGACCGCCCGAGGTCCTAAAAGCACTTCTAGACTATAACCTTCATATTTTTATTCGTTCTATAAGTTTGGACCATATCTAGTTGCCATTTCCGGGTCGAAGTCCGCAAACACCATTTAGCTCTTTTACCCCGCCCTCGCTCACAAGAACACTCATTACTCCACATATGCATCTCCCATTCTTCTGCATTCAAGTGCCGATGCGCAAGGCACTAAGCAAGTCGCTTATTGGCGTTCTTTTTGGTAAGAAATAGTCGCCGTTTGGCCTTCCGATTCTTGATGCTATGTGCTTTCAAGATCCTTTTCACTGTTCCCTTCTTAAATGTGACTGCACATGCCTTAATGACCTCTGTATATGTGTCTTTCGGGAATTTCCGAACATGCCGTAATACAAAACGTTCTTCAGCCGGAGAATAAGACTTTGGCCTGCCGGGTTTAGGTATAGAGTGACCGTCGTTGCGTAGTTCTTCTTTTTCGATAGTGTCTGCGATCGTGGAATATGGGTAAGAATAGAAGCGCTGGATTGTAGCTTTATTTGCGCCGCCATCGTGCATGCCAATAATACGGCCTCTTTCGAATTCAGAGTGGCCCCTTACGAGGGGTATTGCCATCAATTGGCCCGAGAGGAGTGCGTTGAGGTGGCATTTTTGGATGTTTATGTAGAAGGAATGGAACGCGAACGCGTAAAAACGCGCTTTTAAGGTTAAAATCACGGGAATATAAGCGAGGTGACTGTAGGCAAGCGTACAAGGAAACAAAATGCAAGAGTTCTAGTCGACATGACCAGAGATATTTATACCCGAAGCCACAAGCTACACCACATCCTTATCACAGGCCAGCGAGGGCAACAGCTGCTGAGCTAAGCATGATGAAAGGGGAGCCCTTGAAGCTAGGCTGAAAGCGAAACAGCCATCTATAGTAGCGAGGCTACCTCATTTCTCGCCTCCGAACTGCTAAAGTCAGTAGTTAGTATGAGGCATAACTGCAGCATTTAATTGCCCCATTATGTTCAGGATCACCTTCCTCTCTTTTGTATCATTATCGATGAAGGTAGTTTGTTATACGTAAAACGCTTCAATTATCTTGTTTACTCAAGAACCATAAAATGCACAAATGATTGATTGAAGTGATCGGAGAAGATGTGACATGGTGGAACTCAGGAGAAAGGCGATATATAGGGTGAGCTAGGCCGAGCAAGATGAACAATTCAACGTTACATCATGATGAAACTGAGCAAGTTTTGATAATTCCTATTATGATGCTGCCCAACCCAGCAATCCTGCCGAAGCACATTCCTATCCACCAAGCTTTCAGCCCTATGGGCCCGAACCGACCCTAAGGCCTCTAGTTTTCCTATTCTGTATCACCCCCCACAAGCTAAAGCTGCAATACACTCTGACAAGCCTGAAATATATCACAGTGGATCGCCCCAGGCCGTAAAAAGAGAGCTCACAGCTGGCTTCAAGAGACAGCTCGAACTAACTTATTTCGTCACTTGAATTTATACGCATCTGCACTTCCACTCCCACTTCCACTCACTGCTCTGGAGCGCCTTGACTTCACACGAGTTGTAAACGCCAATCGTGCTCCTTTGAGCCAACCTCGCACCTTTGCCTTCAACTTTTGCCTGTGAAGCCTCTCGAGGAAACGTCTCTTCGGCTTCACAGCGGGGATCCCTCTGATGTCGTGAAGATTAGAGTCAGAGTTATTCGTTGGAGGCAATAATACTTCGGCACCATGACGGTCCCTCCAGGTAATGTCATCATAGGATTGTGCTCCTGTCTTAGCTGTGTAGGGAACAGCGATTCGAGCCCGAAGGTTAGTTATTCGCTTTCGTAGGCTATTGTGTCCTTGGACTTGCGAGCTATCGTCCGAGAAAACGCTACGAGCTTCGAAGACCCCGAACGAGATTCCAGATGATTCCGTACCCCGAAGAGCAGATAAGCCCGCATTTTGTGATTCGTTCACGTATGGCGAAGCATTATTCGGTGCGAGTATTGGCTGCGAATCCTCACTTTGGTGGCTACTGTTGGCACTAGCCTTCCGTGAATGAAGGTGCCTGCCAAACTGTTGGAAGATATTGTCGATTCCGGGGCTTGCTGTGAACAGATCCGTTGGGTTCTGAAGGTCAAGACCATTCTCAGTATCTTCAGTATCCCGTGTGACGCGAATTGTTCCTTGGGTCGAATCCGAGGCTCGAGTGACTCTGATCTTGAACTTCGGCTGTCTGGTGTTCGTAGGCTTATTGATGGGCATCATGGACGGCAATCGAACATTCGGAGTCTGGGTGGACCAAGGGTAGCTCTCTTCAAGATCCCAAGGCTGTAAACCGAGAGGTGAAAGGGGCCGTGGGGAAACAGGACTCTTGACCTTAAGCTTCAACTTCGATGCAGGGTTCTTAGCTGTTCTCTGGTCAGAACTCTTGGTCAAGGTCTCTTCGCCTGCTAGCTTGAGTCCCTCGGGAGCTTCAGCATGGTCTTCAGGAAGCGGAGGAAGCTTTGCTTCCGCGCTCGGGGTCGTCTCTCTGCCTTTGTCTTTGGGCGTTGCCATCGGCATGTTTGATCGCAAGTCCGGTGTCCGAGATGAAAATTGTGCTGAAATTTCATCAACCTTAGGTTGCGTATGATCATGGGTTGTTGTGACATGCGATAGCTTAGGTGGTACTGGTGGAAGTGCTTTCATTAGTTGCGGAATACTGTTTTTCAGCTTCAGCTGTCGCGCTGGGGATATAGGCTTTGGCGCAAGCATTGGAGACTCGGAACGAGCAATAAACTTTGGTGGAATTTGGTGACTGAAATTCGGTACGCCTCTACCATCATGTACGACAGCAGCCGAGGGCTCAACCCTACGTACTCTGTAGTTATTTCGCTTCAGAGGCTGTCTTTGCGCTAACATCTGCAGCTCTCTATCTCTTTGCTGATTGAATGAAGAAAATAACAGGCGAGTGCGTTGGTCTTCCGTGGGCACTCCTCGCAGGACGGACTTAGCAGGAATCATCGGGGAGGCCATAGGTGTTCTTCGTGGAGGGATGAAGCCTTGGTCCTTCTCGGCGCTGCTTTGGGACCTGTTGGCACCCTCGATGAGCTCTGCCAGTTCAGTCAAGGCAGTATCAACTGAGGCGAAGCCACTAGATCTAGCCCTTAGACGCCCAGAGGGTGGAAGGCATTGACTTGCTTTTGAAATCCTCTTTGACGGACCTCTATCACCGGGGTCCGATAGCGACCTACGAGCATCTTGTTTGGCTGCCTGCGTCTTGACTTGATCCTTGGCTAGCTCTTCCTGAGCGTGTTTGGTGCCATTTGGCTGTGTTTCTTCCAGTAACCCAGGTGGGCAAGGAAGTTGTGAGAACTGAGAGCCCAAACCATAAGATGAGGTCCTGGTAGACTGCGGTTCCTTTTCTGGCTCAGGATTGTCTTCGGCTGAGGATATCATCTGCTCTGTCTCGAGATCTTGTGCCCCATTTTCGCCTTTGCTGACATCAATCACAAATGAAGACGATGAAGGCAAGCTAAACGCTTCTTCAACATGGCAGCTCAACACTCGAGCTCCATATCCTAGGCCCAACAGACGAATGATTTTCTTTCTCTCACTGCCGTCGGAACAATTGGTTATTGTTTTCTCGACGGCGTCTTCTTCAACAGTTGGGGACAGGCATCCTGAATCTTCCTGCAGCAGGTCTAGATTATTGGCTTCGGCCGGCTGTGTCTCCGCCTCTCTGCCCTTTAGTTGCTCTGTGAATGCGGCGGTCATGGTATGGAAACCAGTGCCGTTGCCTCTCAATCCATTTTGTGCTTCAATCCTGCGTGGTCCGTCTGCACTCATAGGATGATCTTCAGGAATGGTCTTCTCAATCCGGAATTGAGGCGGTGGACTAAAGGCTTCTGACTGCGTACAGACCTCAACCTCAAAGTCTTCGGTGTAGTCGTAATACAATGGAGAAGGAGGATGCAGCTTTCCTGGGGTCGTAGTAATGGAAGAAACAGGCGCTGTGGCGTACTGGTTGACAGTGGATGCTAGACTCAGGGTGCTGCGCGCAGGAGATGTGTTTCCTGATGTCGTTACGTTCCTGCGTTGCCAGTCGTTTCCCGAGAAGCCATTCTGTCGTGGTACAAGTGGACTTGACGATCGTCGTGGAGGTGAAGGTTGGCTCAAGAGAGAAGGCGTAGATCTGTCTCCTTCAGGCCGCAAAGTCAACGGAGGCTTACGCCTCTGCGCGTAAAGAGACGATGGAGAAGCCGTGTTTTGACCCGGTCCCTTCGTGGTGTTAGCACACAAAGATGACTCCGGGCCAGGAGCCAAACCGCGGAGACGTAGGACGAGCCTCGATCCATTGGTGAAACTTGTAGTAGAGATGCACTTACGTATGGAGCTCGATCAATCTCAACCCGTCGACTATAGTCAACTACGCCTCCATCAGTTAACGCTGGGGATGACGGACGAAAGCCTGGACGCTTGAGACGTGTCGGATATGCAAAAGGAGACCTCGGTCGTGGGACAATGCCGTTTCCATCCGGTTGGCTTCTCAAACTCGCGTATGAACGATGGTTAGATAGAGTATACGAGGCGTATGATGTTTGTGTCATTGAGTAAGAGCGATAATCGGGGTCGTCGAAAGCGCGGCAAGTTGACCTAGCTGATTTCTGACTGGCAGTCTCGTACATGGAAAGGACGTCGGAAGAAGTATCCCTTGCGTATGATGGCAGACGTCGTCTGTCATCAATGATAGGCACACCATATGGTTGGAAGGGTTGTCCCGTCTTTGGCATTCTAAGCTCATTGAAGCCATTGTCCATCCTTCGTGGAGTATTGAGAGATTGTGGAACGCGTGATGGCTTGATAGAGAACATGCCTATATCTCCTGTCTCTGTCGTCGTCTTCAACATGCTTTCGAGACCTTTCGGTACGCTGGATGGAGACTGATTCTCACGACCTGCAGGACTAGATCCATTCCGCATCGGATCTCTTTCATTGAACATGCGAGGACGTGCTGCGAACGTGTCACTGAATCCTCTGTCACGACCGACCGGACGGCCAGCCGGCGATGTGGTCTCCGTCGTCGAGGCCCCTCCAGCACAGCGGAGGGGGGTCGGATAGGAGATTTGAAGATCAGAAACGAGACGCCCGCTGCAGAGATGACTCCATTGGCAACCGAGAATGAGTACAAGATGGGAGTCAATGTAGCAGATCGAGAATAGGCGACAAGTGCGATGAGATGGAAATAATGGTCTCGAGTATGTTGGGAGGAAAGAAAGTAGAGCCGGCTTTGAGCGTTCTTGAATTGGCAAGAGCACGGCAATTGCAACTCCGAGCGAAAAGGGAAGCCACGCTCAAGAGATCTCATCGTCAGAATTGAGCAGGCAGCATGAAATGAAACCGCAACTCAAAATCTTGAGTCGTCGTGAGTAATACCCTAGTTGATAAATATGCTGCCCATCGCATCTCGAGAGGATCACATATGCTGATTTTCCGCTGCCACCGCCGTTAGCAGCAAGGAGCAATAGCTTGTGCTCTCCATCGACGCGAACAGCTTCACCGCAGCCGAGAATGGATCTCTCAGCGAGATGAGTGAAGGTCGTACCTCGAGATTGAGCTTGGTGGACCAAACCACTCAATATGCGGTTCATGTCTTTCACCGAATTATTAAGAGCTTGATCTTTGGCTTGGGAGGACAACTTTCATCTGCTGCTAATGTGAATAGCTTCATCTCGCCACAGCAGGCATCTTGTCATAGATCTTGAGCCAAAGTGAGGAGTTGCTGGAGAAATATCATTCTTGAAAGACCCACGCCCGTTGGTTTAATGGTTGATTGCCGATGCAATCATCGTGGATGATCCCCCGGCTCAGAGTGTGTAACAGTGTGTCGTTGACCACCACCATATCTTGTTTGACTTTTGGGAACTGCCATCTCTTCTCCAACAGCTCAAAATTCGATCAAAGGACAGAAATAGATGTAATTCGAAAAAGCTTCAAAGCACCCAGTATCCCTACCATTGGACTGACCCAGCAAAGTAGATTCGTATACCAAACACCGTACGAATCTCTCACCATAACGCCGGATTTTGTAGCTAGAAATATCGCCAATAGCCGGTCAATCTTCAACCTTGATCCATTCACTAAACATTCTCCGTGAAAGGGATGGCGCAAGTCTTATGAGAGATATGATTCTCACGCTCACTATCAGAATATCTATCTTGCCACTTCAGTAGCACTACCACGGAACCAGAGCCAGATATATACGCGAGAGACTGACCATTGATCCGTACTGTACTAAAAAGACTTCCATCTTTGCTAAGATGAAGCTCAGACTAAGTTCTATTGTGATATTGTTGTCTTGGCAGATCTCACAAGTCGCCACCTCACTTCAGGTACAAGCTGGAAATCGACGTACTAGGTGGGAAAGGGGCGCATGAATAGCAAAGGGAAGACTACGCCAAGACACTCCTTGAATTATTAATTAATGCTCAGCAGTCAGCTACAAAACATAGATTAACAATCAATAGTAATCTACACCTTTGGCTGCAACCGACGTTGGTAAAAAGGGGTTCGTTAGGGTTACGAGAAACCGTGTCCTCCAAAAGAAGCGCCCAAAAATAACCTTGAACCAGCTGAGCCGCTAGCCCCCTTTCGATTAAGATACCAGATCTCCTCATTCAAATTCAAAGACCACTTCCCCTCTACAAATCCATCATCCTTCCTTTTATTTTCGACATTGCAAGAGGTACGTACCGGAGCCTCCCCAGATCTTCTCTTCTACAACTTTATCTGCATTCCTCGGGACATTCTTCGACAGTTCTAGAAGCTTGAGCTCTGCGACTAACGCACTGACACAGGACCCCGATAACCTCCAAAGTACAGTCGAGATGCGCACCTTCACAACCTTAGCTCTGGGCCTTGCCAGCGCTGCTATCGCTTCGGCTTCAGATGTGTCTTCATTGACAAAGGATACCTTCCCGGAGTTCGTTAAGGAGAATGATCTGGTCCTTGCGGAATGTAAGTTGCCCCTCAGCCTTAGCCCTGTTCCATTGTACTTTGCTAACTTTGTTTTTTTTTTTTTGTTTTCTAGTCTTCGCAGTATGTCCTCCCCAATTGGCAGATACTGAACTTTACTAATTTCTCATTTTTCAATCCAGCCATGGTGGTAAGTCCTCATTTTCGAAAGACACCTGTTCAGGAGCCAGATTACTAATTGTATTACAGTGGTCACTGCAAAGCTCTTGCACCAGAGTACGAGGAGGCCGCAACCCAATTGAAGGAGAAGAACATCAAGCTTGCCAAGGTTGATTGCACAGAAGAGGCGGACCTCTGCCAAAGTTTCGGTGTGGAGGGGTACCCAACTTTGAAGGTTTTCCGTGGCGCCGACAATATCACTCCATATTCTGGCGCAAGAAAGGCACCTGCGTAAGTCCGGCTCTTCGTGTCATTTAGAGTTGGAGATCAAAAATGCTGACTTCTTTGCTCGCAGGATCGTCTCGTACATGACCAAGCAATCGCTCCCTGCCGTTTCGATTCTCAGCAAGGACACCCTTGAGGATTTCAAGACTGCCGACAAGGTTGTTTTGGTCGCATACATCGATGCTGAAGACAAGACCTCTAATGCTACCTATACCACTGTTGCTGAGAAGCTTCGTGAAAACTACCTCTTCGGTGCCAGCAACGATGCTGCTTTGGCCAAGGCTGAAGGTGTTACTGCCCCAGCTATTGTCCTCTACAAGTCATTTGATGAGGGTAAGACGGTTTTCACTGAATCCTTCGACACCGAGGCAATTGAGAAGTTCGCCAGCACCGCCTCTATTCCCTTAATTGGTGAAGTTGGACCGGACACGTACGCTGGCTACATGGCCACCGGTATTCCTTTAGCTTATATCTTCGCCGAGACCCCGGAGGAGAGAGAGACTCTTTCAATTACTCTCAAGTCCGTCGCCGAGCAACACAGAGGCAAGATCAGCTTTGCCACTATTGACGCAAAGGCATTCGGCGCTCACGCCGGCAACTTGAACCTCAAGGCTGACCAATTCCCCGCTTTCGCCATCCAAGACACCGTTAACAACAAGAAGTACCCCTATGACCAGGAGGCTGAGATCACCGCCGAGACCATTGGCAAGTTCGTCTCAGAATTTGTTGAGGGCAAGGTCGAGCCAAGCATCAAGTCTGAGCCTATTCCAGAAAAGCAAGAAGGCCCAGTCCAAATTGTCGTTGCCAAGAACTATGACGATATTGTCTTGGCCGAGGACAAGGATGTCTTGATCGAATTCTATGCACCATGGTGCGGTCACTGCAAGGCTCTTGCTCCCAAGTACGACATCCTTGCTAAGCTTTACGTTGATGGTGGTTATACCGACAAGGTTACTATTGCAAAGGTTGACGCTACCCTGAACGATGTTCCCGATGAGATCCAAGGCTTTCCAACAATCAAGCTTTACAAGGCTGGTGACAAAAAGAACCCAGTCACCTACAGCGGAAGCCGTAGCATTGAGGACCTCATCAAATTCGTTAAGGAGAATGGCAAGTACGCCGTTGAGGTTACCTACGACGAGGAGGCCGAGGCTCAGAAGCCAATTGTTGAGTCAATGGCTGAGCAAGCTCCTGCTGCCACCGAATCTGTCAAGAGCGCAGCTGAGGAGGTTAAGGAGACTGTGAAGAGCAAAGCTAGCGAGGCGGCTGAGGCGACAGGTGCTGTGGATGAACACGACGAGTTGTAAAGTGGGGGACATGCAAAAGCGGACTTCTTCATTTTATCTGTATCATCTACCTACCATCGAGTGAAAGCATTGGAGATGGGGTTTTAAGGTTGATGGGATCGTCTCCGGATAATAAAATTGCGATGGTTTTTGAAGTAAATTTGAATCGTAACTCATGAACTTGTGAACTCTTAGAGAACAGCATCTCGCATCTGTGACTAAACATTTCCTGCAAAGCGCATGTGGCTTGGATCCCTCCCTGTGTACCAAAACGAGACATACCAAAATATCAGAAAGTTGAGGACAATAACAAGGACCTGAGTCTAAGAATAGCACACTTGAGGAATCAAGTAGAGCAGTCAATTCTTGTGATACTCGAAGTCTAGACCAAATTCCTCTCCGATGTACCGGTAGTGTTGGGACAATCAAGTTGCGCTCAGTCGGTTATTATATTTTGCACGCCTGGAGAGACCCTTGATGACCCGAAGCGAGGTCCCGATTTCTGGGGAAGCTCCATCGCGGATCAGACAACGAACTCCTCAAGCAAACACTCGTGCAATCGCTGGCATTCAACCTCCAGTACCAGAATTTGATTCTACACCCTAATTCGATCGTCTACCTTACACACAACAATGGCTTTGCGTATCCTTTCGCCGGCCATGCGCGTCATCTCCACCCCTTCCACCGCTCTCCGCACCACTCGAAGCTTCCAAATATCCACACGAAGACTCGCAGATGCTACACCACTGCCAGTGAGAAAGCCTGTTGGTGCTTTCAGAGGAGGGTCAGTTTATCGTATTCCTATTTCCCAGGTTCCAAGAGCTCTGCAGTGCACGCGTTGCGGACTCCGGAGCTATTCCTCTCTTGAGATCATTCATAGCACACGACCTCAACAAAAACATTAGAGCTCATGACTAACGGACATACGTCTATAGATTATTCGGTTTCCTTCTCGGCAGCACGCTCGCGGGCGCAGGTGTCTATTACTATATCTTGGAGGAGTACAAGGTTTCGAATGGGCTGTTGACCGAGGATATCTACGTGCGTTTTTGCATCTAGTCCTCTTGCTCCTTATTTCACAGTAGAAGACCTTCCAGAGAAGAAGAAACTTGGTAGATCCGCAGCTTTCCAGACCAATAGCTGACTTCTACAACAGTCTTTACAGGCATCGGTCCAGCGCGTTCACAGCTATGTGCAGACATTGGAGGAAAAGCTTTCGGAATTGGAAAAGAAGAAGAAATGAAGTAATTGAGCTATGAAGTATGGATGGACAACAACGGATAAGGTATATACTGAGGTGGGACTTAACGGAGGAGGTGTTCACATTCATGCCAGATATCCAGCAGGATATGTACAACAGCCCTTGATCTTACTGCATTGTTGCTGCGAATGCATTTGATACCAAGCAGCAAAATACACCTCTCAGCAATGGAATAATACCATACGTTTTGTTCTGCCATTTCCTGGCTTTCCCCTCCCTGACGCCATTCTGCATCCGCACCTCTTAAAAGTTCGTAGACAGCCTCACCTCCCAAATTTATTTCAACACACGCGACTCTTCACTTCAACAGCGACATTCACACCACAACCACTCATGAATTTTGTCAGACATGAACTTCGGCGTCAGAGAAGTTGCACTCAATTCGAGAGCTAATGCAGCTCCCGGCTGGGCCTACATCCCCGACACAGGAGTCAACGCCTCAGTCACAGCCTTGCAGCCTTCCTCTCGAAAACGTGCTCGTACTCAACATGTAGCCAGCCACCAAGAGACGACAGCGAAGCAAGACGCAAAGATACTACGAGAATTAGCTGCTCTTGATCGCGAGAACCACCGAGATGTATCGATACCGGTGCCTATACGGCATCGCGACAATGCTGGGCGAGGTAGGGCACTTTTTAGCTTCGCAGAACTCTACACTAATCATAGACAATAGCGAGCCATGGCAAAGTCACTTCCAATGTCCGGAAGATCCTCCAGTCTCAAAAGACATTCGCAAACCATCTATCCGACTACGAAGCCCTCGGCTCTCCCTTGACGGCGTCAGCACCCCTCACTCAACCCTCCGCCGCGATACCAAATACACCCGCAGCTCGTGCCACACCAGGCTCAGCGGCACCACATCTCACAAGCAAAGGCACACGTTCGCACAAGAAGAAAGATCCAAACGCTGTCTCGACGCCTACACCACTACGAAAGGTCTCCAGCGCTTCACAAATCAGCACGCCAGCCGCTGTGAAAGTCGAGTCAAGCACAGCGGATGTGTTTACGCTAGATGCTCCTGTTCTTGCACTAGGTACCGGGGCAGCTCCCGCTGTACATCAGCTGGACAATGATCCATTATTAATATCGAGGATCCCGGGAATGCCTTCACAGGCGGAGATAGATAAGTTGTTAGTTGCTCCGCCATTGACATATAACGAAGCGAGGGGCCCGTGGGTCGAGGAAGATCAAAGGAAACCGGTTAGGCAGTTCTGTGAGGTTTGCGGATATTGGGGGCGTGTCAAATGTACGAGGTGTGGTGGGAGGGTTTGCGCTCTTGAGTGTTTGAATGTACATCAGGAGGAGTGTTTTACTCGGTATGGGGCATGAAAAGATATGGCATAGGCATCTGGCATGGTTCTGGCGTTACACTAGCTATAATAGGGATAAGAGTTATGTTAAGTGTATGAAGGTTGGTTTGAATCAGCCACGCTTTCTGGTACTTTAAAAACAGCGAAAATAGCACTGTCAAATCGATGCTGGTAACAGGACTTTTTGTGTACGAAAGGGCAATCTGAAGCTTTTTCTCTGCTTGCATTACCTTCTTCGTCCAGCACCACCCGTCGCTTCCCTATCAGCCAAAGCCATAACCTCTCCAATACCAGCAGCCTCTTGCTCATCCTCAAGAGCAGTGATCTCTTCACGACAATCCCACCATTTCTCCTCACTCATTTCAAAAGCCTTAGTCTTTATCTCCTTCACGGACAACGATTCTGGCTGAATACCCTTCCATCTCAGACTAGTCATCAAGATTTCTTGCCACTCGTTGCTACTTCTTTGGAAGAAGTCTCTTCTAGACTCAAATGGTCGAGGATGTGGCAGGTTGTCGTCCACTGAGGCCTCAGTCATAGCATTATCTGGTGTGTCGTCGAATACGGGGGCTTGCGGAGAGCCAAGCTCAGATTGTTCATCCCCGGCAGGGACATTCTTACGTTTCGACTTCCGGGCGCTTTCTATGAAAAGTGGCTTCTCGTCCGTCATCTTGACATCGCCTTCCTCATCCTCTTCCTCATCATCGTCGTCTTCATCGCTACCTTCCTCATCCTCACTATCCTCGTCCTCACTGCCGAGCCAGTTTTCTGGCTCTCTGCGGAAGATCTCTTTGACGCCGTCCAATTTCCCGAGATCGATGGCATACATCTCGTCGAAAGTGTGTTCTACGTCTCCTTTCTCGAAGGTGCCGCCGTAGATGTACAGAACGTCGTCTTGGACCGTCAACTGAGCATTGAATCTCGGATGAGGGAATTCCGTCAGCACTTCCTTGACAGGCAACGGCTTCTCTTCAGGATCGGGATCCTCCTTAGAAATCTCAATGTCCATAGCATCCTCCGACAATGACTTTCCAGCCGAAAGTGCCGCAAGGTTCCTAAGAAGCTCCTCCTCGTTTGCTTGTCCCCTTCCACGACGACTACCTCTAGCTTCTCCTTGAGTCTTCTTCTGATTCTGACGAGGTTTCCTCAATGTAAGTGGGAAGTATCGATTCCGTTCAATGTTCCATACAAACAGCGTATTGAAAAACTCGCTATCGATGCCCTCTTCGCTTTCCTCAACGTCATGAACACCGCCAAACATAATTCCTCGGCCCTTGTGATGCGCCATTGTCGCACCAGCTCTTGGTGGATTCGGCGCGTTGGCAGGCTTCTTCCTCCGCTCCCACCGTACAGTTGGTGGTGAATCGTAAGAAGCATCTGCTGGTGGTGGTATGATTCGGAGGAAGAAACAGTCTTGATGAACTAGCGGCTTGAGGACATTACGTTGTGCTTGTCCGCCTCCTTTGGTTTGCTTGCCCGTTACTGTTGCCTTGACTCGTGAGTAGCCTCCATATAGTACTGCTCCTGATTCGTGAGGGAGGAAGGTGAAGGATGATCGAGCGTCAGGTTTCTGGGTTGCGAGAGGAAGGGTTGGGTTATGCCAGACGAAGTTCTGGGTGTCGTAGAGCCAGAGGTCTGCAAGGTATTTGGTTTGCTGAGATGTGTCTTGGAAGCCACCGAACAGGATGATGTAGTTCTTGTAGTAGGTCATGCGGTGGCCGGACCTTGCCGGGGGTGCCTTTCCTTTGGTCTCAAGTCTGGTCCATTCTCTGTTTGATGGTTCGAAGCGCCAGAACTATTGGTGATTAGTACAGCGTAGATAGAAGGATGCTAGTATCATTTCCATAGACGTACATCTACCATCTAATTAGCATTGTTAAAAGTCAAAATTTGGGAGGGACCTCTGGCGCTGAGAGCTGTCTTGAAAGCTGAGGCATAGAGCGGACGCACACAATACGTCTGCGTGCAAACCTCGGGGACAGAGCCAAGCTCCGGAACTCCCATACCAAAAACCAGCAAGTTATCATGAAAAATAAGACTTACCGTTATAATGGTAGAAAGTCCCTTGCTTTGGAGAACTAAACTCGCCGCCGAACAAGTAGATCCCAGAATTCCCTCTACACCATGCATGTCCCTGTTCCCCAAAGTCTCGGAGTCAGTATGCTTCTCTCAGATGTTTGAGAGAGCCCCAGGAGTAGCGGGACGTCCGCCGGGAGCATTCAAATGTTCAAGGCTCTGGGAATAGCTCAGAAGAGGGAAAATTGATCTGAGATAGACTTACCGATCTTGGAAGGGGAGTATTGGGAGACGTGATCAAACGCCATTCGTCTCTGTTGATGAAGTATACGTAGAGATCATTGAAGAATGTCGCTAAAGCACCATCAAAGTACTCTCCTCCAAACAAAAACAATTCGTTGTCGCTTGCCGGTGATGCGATTAGAGTAGATGAAGCCCGAGCTCTTGGTAGATCGCAAGGAATTTCTGTGACCTTGAGAAATTGCTCCTATACCCAATATCTTAGTATTAATATTCCTAATTTAAGCACTTCAAAGAGGAGGGTACAATTTCCCAGGAGCTTCGGAATATCAAGACTCTGAAAACCATAGCAAAAGTGGAATATTGCTCCGAGAAGGTGGCTTACCTGCTTCTTGGCGTATTCTGCGAGGACGGCATCAAGGTCGACATCTTCGGCATCACTGTCGTCGGCCTTGGATGCTTTGGTCTTCTCTTTCTTGGCTCCTTTCTTTTCTTGCTTCTGCTTCTTCTCTGCTATCTTGGCCTTTTTGCCCTCGCTCTTGCCTTTCTTGTCCTTGGCCATCTTAGTTGGCTTTAGATTGACAAGAGTCGATGAGAGTCTTTACGGCGTGCAGTCTATACCGATAATTAGTTGGGCGATAGACGAAGCGCAAATGTTCGATGTGCTATAGTGCTTTGAAATGTACAAAAAGAGAACGAGTCTCGATGCAGGTATCTCGTCAACCTGGAAGTAGCAGAGGAACCCAGCTCGGCTTTGAAGATAATGATTGACTTCAACAAAGAAATGTCTGCGATACTCTTCGAGAATCAATTGTGGAATCGCAACTACTCGTCGGCGATAGCCTAGAGGTTTTGGCAGGAGCTCGGGAGTGAACGAGGAAGCGCAACTTTGCAATAGCCTAAGACTTTCCCAATCTTGCTAAGAACAATTACCGAAGCATATCAAAGACTTTGAAACAGCTATTGCTTACCTTGACCAATTATTCGTTGTGTTGAGTGCTTTTCAGAGGCTTGGTGATAACAGTGAGAAGTTTGTGCGCTCGCCGCTTTATCGAACCACTGACAATGGCCTCGCCAAACCGAACTTCCATCCACCGTTCGATCTCCTGTCACCTTAATCACCACCAAAGTCAAGAGCCTTTGCAATTGCTCCTTACAATAACCTCGCATCTTCTTATACTTTCTGGGGGAAGACTAAGACGAGATTGAACTATGGCGGCGAGGCTTATTGAGTCGAAGACTCATCTCATACCAGGTAAGGCTTTCAAGTCAGGTGAAGCTGGTCGGGTCAGATTTGCGGGTTTTGAGAAATTTATGGACTTTGGTGTACCATCTCTCTTCTTATACGTATTATTCATCATATTTGCTCTTTTAGTTGGGTCTCGTTCTTGGAGAAATATGAGTTGTGATCTTTCATCTCATGACAAAGATCGAGAGGTGGCTGAATGTCTTACCTATCCTTGCCAGCACATTCTCTTTCTAGGATGTTACTAACAAGCGTCGTAGGAAAGCTCAGAGTCTCAGAACTTTTCTTCGAAGTCCCAAAAGACTATGCAAAACCAGAAAGAGGGCATATTCAGCTGTTTGCTCGATCGGTCACGAGACATGAGAGACCCGTGATCCCACTTTCTGAGGACGAGCAACTCAAAAAAGACCAAAAGCCATGGTTTGTCTATCTACAGGTGAGCTGCTCAAAATCTCTGATGTGGACTGATATCCAAAAATGTGGAAATTTGTGACTGACTTCTTACAGGGCGGCCCAGGATGTTCAGTAAGTTGAACTGTCGAATTGCTTCCTAATCTCAAAATTGTTACACTCGGGAGACTCGGACGAAGTCCCAACTCACACAACTTGAGATGCGTGGAAAATGCTGACTCCAAGCTCCTCCTATACAGTGCCCGCCGCCACAGAACCACCCCATCACCAATGTCGTACTCGACAAAGGATACCAAATGCTCTATCTTGACCAGCGTGGGACAGGACTTAGTAATCCTATTACCGCTGCTACCTTGGCAGACCAGGGCGATGTTCAGAGGCAGGCTGATTACCTGAAACTTTTCAGGGCGGATTCGATAGTGAAAGACTGCGAGGCTATAAGGAAGACTCTCACTAAAGAGTATCCGGAGGAATTAAGAAAGTGGTGAGCATTGCTTCCTACATTTAGTGGGATACAGATTTATTCCTACTTTTGTTGTCCTTGTAGCTTGGGACATTACATCACAACCTTGAAATGGGTCGCAAATGTTGATGCTAATGCCCCTTAGGTCCGTATTTGGGCAGTCGTTTGGTGGCTTCTGTATTCTTACATACCTTTCCAAGTACCCTCACGGATTGAGGGAAGCTTTTGCCAGCGGTGGACTAGCACCAGTAGGCAAAACACCCGAGCAGGTATATAAAGCTACGTATCGAAAAGTAGTCGAGTAAGTTACCTCCTCGATCCTTTATCCGTACTCTACTGTGGTCTCTGCTTCAGCAAGGGGCAAAGTCCACGTTGACAGTTTGTTACTTGATCCACAACTCAGTTGGCTGACTTCAAATTAGGCGCAACAAGGCATACTATCACAAATATCCGGAAGACGTCGACGCTGTTCATGGTCTTGCCTACCACATCAGAGGCAGAGGTGGCTTGCCACTGCCCTCAGGAGGCATACTCACCGTCCGTGGCTTCTTAACTCTTGGCCGAAACTTTGGAATGCATGGCGGTCTGGACTCTGTGCATAACCTCGTTCTTCGGATGAAAAGCGACCTTGCCCAATTCAAGTTCATCACTCGTCCTACGCTATCTGCTCTCGAGAGCGCTCTCAGCTTTGACGATATGGTCCTCTATGCCGTCTTGCACGAAGCCATCTACTGCGAAAATGAAGCTAGCAACTGGGCTGCTGAGCATGTTGGAAAAAGCCTAAAGGAGTTCTCGTGGCTTGCTGGCTCTCCTCAGTCTGCTTTGGCCGTCAGAGAAGCACCACTGTTCTTTTCAGGCGAAATGATATTCCCGTTCTTGTTTGATATCTTCCCCGAATTGGAGAAATTGGCTCCAGTAGCAGACATCCTTGCGAAATATCCGGGCTGGACCGAGTTATACAATCAATGGCAATTGGCCCGGAACGAGGTTCCTTTGTATGCTGCAACATTCGTTGACGACATGTATGTCGACTTCGATCTAGCGCAAGATACTGCGAAACTGGTCAAGAACTGCAAGCAGTGAGTCCCTGTTCTTTTGGAAGACTAAGAACTATCCCGAGCACTGTCTACAAAATGGTTATAATGCTGATATTCGCAGGTATATCACAAATGGAGTATATCACGATGCCGTCAAAAGCAAAACAGACGAAGTGATGAAGCAGCTTTTCGCCCTGAGAGACGACTCGATCGATTAGAGTTCCTACATCACAAATTCACCCTTTGCCCCGCAACTTCTTGGGCATTCCTCAATTGTTGAGGCAGATCCTCGTCCCAAATCCAATCATAGCGCGTCTCCAGTGTCCGCTTGATCAAGTCTAGATCGTTTCTAAGCTTCTCATCTTCAAATTCATAGATTGCCGCTGCTTCACGGCTAGTCGTCACAATTTTCTGGCTCCTAGGTCTTCGAATAGCATCATAGGCCTGGAAGGCTTTCTCAATTTGGTTCACGGAGTTAACCTGGCCTAACAGGTTGGATAGCACGAAAGCATCCTCAATGGCCTGGCCAGCTCCAGCTCCTTGATGTGGCGTCGATGCATGGGCGGCATCTCCTAATAACGCGAATCGACCTTTGTAGTAAGTCGGTGCCGGAGGGTGGTCGAATAATGCCCATACGTCGGGTTTCTCCATAAGCTAATGACGATCAATAATTAATCTTGATTTTCGATTTTCAATACTTACTGAAAGGATATGTTGTACATCATCACCCCAACCAGCAAAGTCATTGAACATGTCTTCTTTCTTCATTGGCAAAACCCATCGCTCGTCTTCCCATTTTCCGTCTGCTTTCGATTGGAAGGCTACTACGTTCATCGTTTTTCCATTTTCAATAGGGAAGGTCAAAACGTGACCATGTCTTCCCATGTACATCTGGCTGTTTCTCGCCAGCTCCTCTCCAATGGCACTAATCGCCTTATTCATTGGTATTAGTCCTCTGTAAGCACATTTTCCAGTGAAAGTAGGATTGGTAGTCTGATGGTTCTCTCCCAACAAGATCTGTCTTGTTCTCGACTTCACACCATCACAACCGATGACTGCATCCGCCTCTGCAGTCGAACCATCATGAAAAGTCAACACCATCCTCTCACCCTTCTTTTCAACTTGCTCTACCCTCTTTCCAAATTTCGCAACACCATCGGGTACCAGGTTGACTAGGACATCCAGAAAGTGTGCTCGATGGACAGATGATTGCCCAATATCACCAGCCACAACCTGAGCTACTTTCAACATCTCTTTTCCAGGAGCTTTCATATCACCCCACATCTCTCCCTTCTGACCAAGGTTGAATTCAAACCAAAACTTCTTCTTCTCAGGCCAAGCATTGCTCGTAGCTATCTTATCATAGCCTTTCTTGATGTCCGGATCAATCAAGGACATTGCTCTTACTGCGTTGGGACCGAAGGATACTCCTGCTCCAATTTCTGCAAAGGCAGGGGCACTTTCGTAAAGAGTGCATGATATGTTTTGATGGAGGAGGCCAATGGCCATGCAGAGGCCTCCTATGCCACCACCTGACTCGTCGTTAATGATTCATGCTAATATCAAGTGATATTGAATACTTACCACATACAGCTACGTGAAAGGGTTTCTTGGGAGTATCGGTGGGAACCATGTTTATGTATTTATTGAATAGAAAAACAAAAGATCAAAGGCGTGTTGGTCGTACAGAAAAAGAAGTATATCGGATAGAACCCAGGAGTGACGGATGTGGACTCGGATGTGGGCTTGCATTAAGTTTTGGGGTCAAAGTCTCGGCATTCGGGCTCGCTGTAACGTCATGAGGTCTACTAGGATGAAATATGTCTATGACAGAAAGATTTTTATGATGGAGAAATTTACATACCAGCTGGAGATTATCTTTCTCTTTCTAGTTGTGTTAGATGAGGCTGATTCTGGTGTACCCATGCGGGTATGAGGGTATCACAAAGAGGAATCTGCAGCGGGGTGATTTCTCGGCAATTTGAGGGAGCGTGCGTGGGGTACGAGATGGAAGAAATTGTCCCTGGGGCTCTTGCACATTGATATATTCTTAACGGACGGAGTATATAACATTAGATTCAGCTGAGAAATTTCCTCATCCACGCCGATAGACAACTTTCCTTGAAGGAAGAATACACAGAAGATTAATCATACAGTCACGTGTTCACGCGATGGCCTTGACAAGTTCGCGTCGAGGCGTACGAGAGATATCCTCCTCCTCCTCATCATCGCCTTCAACCTCCACGCATATGAACAACACCACACAACACTAAGCTCTGCCTAAATTCGGCTAATATGCCTCTGGGATGGGAGAGACTTAACGCCCGGACGTCTCAACCTAACAAGAATATCGTCTTCGTAAGTATTTCTTTGACACGCTCTTCTGCTCAACGTGCTACTATAAACCAGCCTCTCCTTATTCTGATGTCCTCATCTTTCTGGCACGTTCAGATTCTGACATTCCATCTCTTTCCAGATCAAACCGCTCCCAGGTCCCGACCATGACACGTCGAAAGACTTCCTCGAAAGAATCGCAGCGCAGTGCCTCCCAATCTGCAATAAGCACCATCTCGCAGTGGCGTCCTTGGAAGAATACGAGCCGAACTTAGAGTTCTGGGGACGTAACTTCAACGGAGGTGAAGTCATACAATTGGTTCTGAAATCGCCCTCGACGGGCAGATGGCTTCCTTTCAAATTCGTCCAGATGGTCATGATGCATGAACTCGCGCACAATAAGCAGATGAATCACTCGAAGGCATTTTGGGCCGTCCGTAACGAAATTTCCGCTGAGATGAAATCATTATGGGATAAGGGTTATACGGGAGAGTACGTAAAACCCTATGCTCTGAATGTCTCGAGAGCTCTGGAACATCAACTATTGCCCCATACTAAAGCATCTACAGTGGACTTTGGGGAAGAGGCGTACTACTGCACAATAGAGACTTTGATCGAGAAGAGCTTGGTGCTGGTGAGATCCTGCCAGAACATTTTTGCGGCGGGACGTTTAGATCAAAAGGTGGCAGGAAGAGAAAAGCCAAGCCGAAGATCACATACAAGGAGCGACAGGAGCGGAGAATCGCGAAGAAGTTTGGCATGAATGGAGTAGCCTTGGGTGCAGACGAGGAGACAAAGGCGAAACTGGAGAAGGGCAAACGACCAGTTGGTAAACCAAGAGTTGCGGGTAGTGTGAGAGGGCGAGAACTTCGTGCTGCAGCTGCTCTGGCGAGATTCGAGACCAAGAAAGAAGAACCTGAGATAAAGGATGAGGATCTGGTTACCGACAGTGAGGCGGAAAGCGACACAGACGATCCGAAAATCAAGGCTGAACCAGATGATGCGATCGATATCAACGGCTTACGGCTTACAGATAGTAAGGGCGGAGGCATGGTCAGGGTTTGTGGAGAAGAAAATAGCGAGGATGATGATGTGAAGAGAGAATTGCTGGACCTTCAGGGTATCCCGGGTCACGCACAGCAATACTTGTCATCGAAGCCTGCCTCACTTCTAAAGCAGACCGCAACAGTACCGAGGCTTGTCTCGAAGGCTTCAATGTCTATTTCGAAGAAGGATGTCGACAAAACTCCGCAGAACGCGTCGACAGAATTTACTGGGCCGACTCTTCTCACTCAGTCGCGCCAACAAGAATGCATTTCTGCTGCGAGCGAGGATGAAGGGGTAGAGACGAGTAAGCCTGCTACTGTAGTGGTACCGAATGTTGAGGGAGCCTGCCCAGTCTGTTCTGTTGAGAACGAGCCAACGGCATTAACTTGCATAGTCTGCTCAAATGTCCTCAAGCCGGACTTCGTACCCAACACCTGGCACTGCAACAGCTCGGCATGCAAAGACGGAGTGTATCTCAACTCAGGAGATGTCAATTTATGTGGCGTTTGTGGAGCTAGGAAAAGTTCCTGATACGAACCGATTTATGGAAGGTCATTTGCGAGACCAGGAAGAGCTCCTACATGGTATCTAGGTTATGGCTAGGCATTTCATGGCGTTTTGGCGTTGCTTTGAGCTACTTGCTTGTAAATTGGGGGGTATGCAATCTATATACTCCTTTTGTTTATGCTAAAAACTTTATAAGAGCTGAGGGTCGATTGTCTGAACAAACAATATCATCTGAGAAATGTCTGAAATCACTTTTACATGCAGAGATCCGTATCATCTGGATCATTATCTGGGTGATTGTAGGGACATTGGGTGCTCGCTGAGGATACTACCATTTCCATGACTAACTGAGACTATCTGAGTGGTCAAGCTGCGATGCAATGTTGGCGGGTCATGTGGACATGCAGCATCTAAGGATTTTGAGGCAATTTTGAGCCCGAAATTCGCTCGTGCAACAGTTTTAATAAACCACGACTTCAGCAAACAAGTAATATCAAGAAGTAGTCAAGCCTAACTTCTGAGAGCAATATTTCCCCTCCCCCTTTGTTTCGAGAGTCCCTAATGTCCAAAGGTTCCTGGGACATTCTACTCTCCTCTCTAAAGTGCTTAAGAATATTGACACTGAGATCTTGGGTATAACATAATAGCGAACCGAGCATGAATGTCACCAAACGCAGAACTCATACCGGCTTGTCCTTCCTTCAATTACTAAGGCGGCTGCGGCTCCAGATCGTCTCTAAAAGCCACAATAAATCCACCACAATCAGATAAAAGAACGGTCGAGCCTCATCATCCGGTTCGGGAAGCGGATGGCCGAGCGCTGTTTGATGATTGGGTATCAAAACCCTCCAAAGTCGTGAAGCGAACGACTCAAACCCCAGACTCGCGATTTCGAGACCGCATCTCTTCCGGAATCTGATCAGATTGAGTTGACACCTCGTGGAGACATGATGAAGGTACAGTTTGATCGTCAACTTCAAGAATCATTTGTTCCAGAAACCGCAATCTTGTCAAAACAACGAAACCATGAAAGGCTTGGCGGATAGCAGGCGCTGCTTATGTCGATTGTTCTGTTTAATGTTTTTGATCTTCATCTTTTGCAACTTCGCGATCTGCGATCGCCGTCATTCGTTCTTTCGGTATTTTGATCTCCTAGTAATATTTGTACATTCAAGGCTTGACGTCTTGTCACTTCTTACACAGTCACTTCAGCATCCCAAGAACGCTCGCCAAATCCCCTCATAATGTATACCACCAGGTTAATCGGCCTCATTCTGGCGGCTTCTGCATGCGTCTTAGCCATTCCGTTCCCTCCGCCTATCAACCCGGATCACTTGGAAATCCTCCGTCTTCGCGCTTCCACAGCAGTTGATCCCAATGCCGTGACCGGTACGACTTGTATAAATGCCTCAGCGTAAGCCAAAAGCCCCAGATGGAGTTGGAATTCCTCCTGACAGAGTGGCAGCAATATTGTATTTCATGAGTAAGCTCTCCCATCCCCTCGGAAAGATAAGGAAGCAAGGCCAGATCCCGATCTTGTGCAACATACTCTCTTTCCCGGTATCAGTCCACCAATTCCAGTGTGCTAATATCTCAAAGTCAAAACGTTGCAGAACTCGGGATATGTGGTGGAATAGCAGGCGCAATTACGGAATGTGACGGAGCACCAACCTCAACAACTGGCTCATCAGGAACGGCGCTCTTCAACCTCAATGCTGTCACATCTGGTGCAACCATCAACATCAGCAAGGGAAGATGGGACGGCTGCGTGCGAGCCGCCAGAGCTGTCTGTCCTACTGGAACATTCAGTTCGACTTGTATCGGAGGTGCCTCTACGGGCAATGTTGCTTTTACGCTGTCAGCCCGATAACACGGGAAACTATGCTGCTAGAGATGGAATGACATGTACAGTACAGATACGAAAGGGAAGAGATAGACAATTGCGGGATGCGATGTCCGTGATGCTGAAAACCCAACATTGATCGACCGATGCTTTTACTCCACATGCATTTCTCTCCTCGTTTTTCAACCATGCCGTATGATGGGAGAGTAGGAAAGTAGTGCAGGCATGGCACTTTCACTTGCTTTTCTTGAAACCTCGGCGAACGGCGAGCGGAGCTAGGGAAGCGGGCTTGACGGCTGACTGAGAACCAGGAAATGGCTCAACGTCGGCAAGGACCGACAGTGGGAGGCCTTTCCTTTTTCGACTCGTCGTATGGGCAAGTGGCCAAGTGGCCAAGTAGGCAAGTGGCCAAGGTGAGGGAACAGCTTCCACCAAGCAAGATGAGGATACTTTTTGGTCGTTTGGTTGAGATAAGGTTCGAGGAGCTAACCTTATGGCCCAGAAATCCAGATCCCGACAGCTTCGGAAGAAGAAATTATTACTCGCCTCATGTTGTCACTGCATGCTGGATGCTGGATGCCGATTCGAGGAAATGCGCTCTTATCTCTGGGAACTTGGAAAAAACGCACCGCCAGGGATCGCAAAGAGGGTCCATTCTGACGGAATGCAGCATGCTTCAATGCAGCTCTGGCCGCGGGTCATTCCCAGATGTCGGTCTGCATCCACACGTGTGCAAGCGAGTCGTCGTCAATTCAGAGAGGCGCGCTTTTGATTTACAGTGACCTGAGAGCGGAGGGGCAACGGCATGTGTGGCTTGCAGCCGACCTCAGAGCCTGGATTCCGTGATCGCAGGGGCGCCTCCAGCTCCAAGTGGTATGGCCGCTTATTCGCGGAGTGGCCAGCGGTCAGCCGAGGGATTCACACTTTTTTTTTGATATCGTTCCAGGCTTTTCCCCTCTTTCTTTCAGAATTGTCAAGTGTCAAGGAGGCCGACAACTGTTTTGCTCGACCCCAATCCCCCAATACTCGCGGGACATTTAATTGCCAAGACCTTTAACGAGACCCTTCAACTCTTGTCTCTCTCGTCCCAGACCGTGAACACTCCGACTCTGCCGAGAGTTCTAGTTTCTGGGCATCATGGCTACGATACACATTGACGAGAATCTCCCCAAACGTTCATACGATGGCCACAGCACGGGTGTTGGTGGTGTCGTGCGGATCCGCAGTCATTCTCTTGACCGACGTAGCGTCCGCACCCGTTCTATCGAGAGGAGAGGCGTGAAGCTCGAAGAAAATGAAGACTATGGCGAGGAAGGTGCGGGCCTTCGTCGGGTCGGCGATTTCAAGCAGAAACAGGTACGCACACTGAATTGGCTCTGAAAGTGCCGACATTCGACTGACAACGGCTTTCAGGTCTTCAAAGGCAAAATGCTTGCCTATCTGGCTTATCAAAGTATCGGAGTAAGATCAATCATTGCAGCAAGTTGGAATGCATGTATTGACCTTCCATTTAGGTGATCTACGGAGACATCGGCACGAGGTAAGCGAGAACCTCTTCCGTTTAAATGCAACCCTCTTCACGGGCTTCATAATGTCCCGAAGATTTTAGAGCATTCGAAATCGCCGTTCGCCGAATAGTCGTGGTGTTGCTTGTACGGGCGGCGCTATTGTGATTGTGGTTGCAGCACATTTTCAACCCAACATCTATCTCGGTCTTGATAACTCGTTCAGATGATGCCACCACAAGCTAACTTTCCATCAACAGTCCTCTCTATGTCTACTCTTCCACTTTCTTAAGCGAGCCCTCTCATGAGGACTTGCTTGGGGTACTTTCTAGTAAATATTTCGACCCCCCTGAGTGAGACGGTTCCAGATAGGCTGATTTAGCCACTTGGTGGTGGTAGTCATAATTTGGTCCTTGACCATGATGGTGACTGTAAGTCTCTATACAACATGGATGATAGCTTTCTCTAACATTTCAGGTCAAATATGTTTTGGTAATCTTACATGCAGATAATGAGGGCGAGGGAGGAACGTTTAGTACCTATTCCCTGCTGTCCAGATATGCATGTGCTCTCTCTATTTCCTAGTACGGTTGTACGGAAGCTGACGGCACTTCGTAGGCACACATTACGAAACGGGACCCTCGCGAAGCTTCTTTGATCAAGATGGAACGTCATCTTTCAATGGATCTCAAAGGTGCCACTCGGGGCATTCGTGCCCGCATGGAGAAAAGCACATTTCTCCGAGGTAAAACGCCATTTCACCCTTCTTTCCTGGGATATCCATAAGTTTAGGGCTCACAATCTTCAGGCCTTCTCAAGACGATCGGTGTTCTTGCGGTAACCATGGTCATGTCCGATGGTGTCTTGACTCCTGCCCAATCCGTGTTGGGCGCCGTCCAAGGTCTGAATGTCGTGAAACCGGATATCTCATCAGCGACTGTCGTTGGGACGACCTGCGGCATTCTGATCCTGCTGTTCCTCGTCCAACCATTCGGAACCGAGAAACTTGCAGTCACGTTCGCTCCCATTGTTATAACCTGGCTTGGATTCAATGCTGGATTCGGAATCTACAATCTCTCGAAGTTCGATTATACGGTCTTGAAAGCGTTTAACCCTGCTTTTGCTTTTGAATTTATGATCAGAAACAAGACCGATGGCTGGAGAATGCTAGGAGGTAAGCGCACCTCCTTGGAGCTGTATTCTTTCCCCCCTCTTGTTTTGAGGTTCCTAAATATCCCAAGGCTACCGAGACCTTCTACTCTCTTCCTTAAATTGCTTGAAATCCGAATACTGACATCGAGATCTTGGGTACAGGCGTCCTGCTTGCTTTTACTGGAGTCGAGGCGCTGTTTGCCGATTTGGGAGCTTTCAGTCGACGAGCGATCCAACTGAGTTGGCTTTGCTACGCTTTCCCATGCCTTCTCTTAGCATACGTTGGCCAAGCGGCCCATATCAGTGTCCACCCTGGAGCATACCAGAATCCATTCTTCAATTCGGTTCCTCCTGGAATGTTGTATCCGAGTCTGGTCATTGCCATCTTAGCCGCCATTGTTGCATCGCAAGCAATTATCACCGCCACGTTTCAGCTGATGGCCCAGGTTATGAAGCTGTCATACTTCCCACAAATCAAAGTCGTCCATACATCGAAGAAGTTCCATGGACAACTCTTTGTTCCCCTTTTGAACTGGCTTCTTATGCTGGGTACCGTTTTGGTAGCCGCTATCTACAACAATACGACCTCTCTTGGAAACGCCTACGGAGTCTGCGTTATGTTCGTCACTCTATTTGATAGTTGTATGGTTTGTTTGGCAGCGCTGATCGTCTGGCGCATCCCGATATATTTCGTGTTTCTCCCGTGGCTTACGATTGCACTGCTTGATGGCTTGTACATATCTTCCGCTCTTACCAAAGTTCCCCAAGGTGCCTGGTTTACCCTGACACTCAGTTCTGTCCTAGCTTGCTTGCTTATCCTTTGGCGATTCGGCAAAGAACAACAATGGGCTGCCGAGACGGAAGACCGGTTTCCAACGACGCACCTAGTCAAGAGAGGAGCAAACGGCACGATTAAACTGACGGACAAGTATGGAGGAGATGACCTGTCAATTGTGAGGGGGTTCGGCATTTTCTTCGACAAAGCTGGAGAGACGACGCCGGCCGTGTTTACTCACTTCCTAAGTAAACTTATTGCTGCACCAGAGGTTCGCCGACTTTCCCCATCACCTGTATGATCGCATGACTCGTACTAACATCTAAGGTCATGGTATTCTTCCACCTTCGGCCTCTAGAGACGCCTTCAGTCGCCCCAGAACTTCGCTATACAGTATCCAGTAAGTGTCACGACTGCCATCTGCACTACCACCCGGAGAGCGGGGACATTCAGATAACGCTCGGAGGGTTAGGAATTGCATTAATAGATGGACAATAACTCTAACGTCGAAACAGGAGTTGCAATACCCAATTGCTTCCGCTTGGTAGTCCGTCATGGCTACATGGACGAAGTCATAACCCCCGATCTAGGTGCCTTAGTCTGCGAACAAATCCGAGACTTCATAATCCGCCAACGTGTGATGCCAAAGCAAGACACGAATACAAACACCCATCTCGCATCTCGTGAAATATCCTTCGAACCTCTTCCTCGTGACGAAAAGAGTTTGAGGGATCCCGACTCAAAGGCACAGTCTGTGTCGACTTCGGCTACGGAGGAAAGCATCGCGGCTGATTTGACGAAGGTGCAACAAGCTTTCGACCGCCAGATTCTCTACATTATTGGGAAGGAACAGTTGAGAGTTAAGGCTGGTACTAAGTTGTGGCGCAAAATTCTGCTCAATGCTTTCCTTTGGATTAGAGAAAACACTAGGACGAAAGTGGCCAATCTACGCGTGCAGACAGATAGGGTAGTAGAAGTCGGATTCGTTAAAGATGTCTGACAGGAGGAGGGTGTGTGTGTGATTGGGGATGGGGGTGGTGCTGCGGTTGGTGGTCGGCGGTTGGATGGGGCAGAGTCGTCCTTCAGAATGTCCTCGATGGGCTGGGATATTCTACTGCGAAGCAATGGGTTAATGAGATGGTACAAATTGAACAAACCGAGGGAATGGGGGAGCTTAGATTTACGTGGGTCAAAGAAGGGAGGTGTTGTTCTTTTGTCATTGAGATTGTCCAGAATGGGTCAGGGATATTGGTCGGTTTTTCTCTACGCAGTAGAGGTCATTTTGGATTCGGTTGTTGCACTTATGAGAGAGCTAAACATAGACAGACGCTATCAAACTTCAGCGTTCTGGGTATTCAGAAGTCCGGTATCTATCTTTCATGTGAGACACCTTGAATCTCAATCCCACAGTAGCCTACCCTTACCTGAGCTTTAGCGAGCAAAAAAGGGGCTGGAGGGTCGGCTGCTACTTGACAAGGAAGTTCTAGCTTGTGGAGCAAATCATTCTTTCCGTTCTTGTTTGCCTCTTGCTCAGTTAATGCCTCACAGAGTTCAAGTGACCAGACGAAGATGTTCCTGACTGTCAACTTGAATATAGGGTATGCTGACTGTCAAAAAGTCTCACCCATCTCCGATCATTCAGTAAATCCTGTAGTTTGAAATCGGGCACGCTGAACGCAACTATCATCTCACAAGAGCCGATACTATCTCTTGGACATGGGCCTCAGCAAACAACACCCAGGAGGTTAAAGTACTGCGTTCTTACTTTTATGCTGTCGAATGATTCAAGGCCTTCAAAATGATCGCCAGCTCCAATGTAGCCTCGCTAATAAACGCCTAATATACTATACATTTTCCAGACCTCACTCACTCGTCATTCATAAGTCTCACATTAGTACCCGCCTTCTGCAGTGCGCTTTTCAATTTCTCCATCACTTCCTTCTTCCTCGCCACTTTGCCCCTCAGCTGCGCCTTCTCCTCGGTCGTATAGCCACTCATTTTCCTTCTTGATGAGCCTTGGGAGAACGTGCTTCTGTTCGACATGATCGAGCTTTGCAAACGTGCTGGTGTATCCTTGATGCTGTCTGGTGTGTAGAAAAGTCCATATGTACTCGAAGTCGAAGCACCAGGATTCCGTAGAGATGCTCTGTTGGAAGGTGTTGCGAATGGTGAGCCTTCTCGACTGTCGCCGTTACTCATGACCGAGCCGACACGAAGTCGACGCATCTGCCCTTCGAGAACATCGATGTCGCCACTTCGCTTCTCGGCCATGGTTGTCATCTTGGTGATGGTTTTCATGACGGCCTCAACTGTAGGGGCGTTTGATCCAGAGAATCTACCATTCGACGTAGCTTGGGAAACAGCCTTTGCTTTGAGCAATGTCAAGGCCTCCTCAGCCTCGGATAGCAATTTCTGGAACTTGGTGTATTCCTTTCGGAGGTCGTGTTGTTGGGTGGCCTGCTCAATACTTAGTGGCTGTGCCCGGGCGAGAGCGATATGATTAGGGTCTTGGTGAGAATCGATGATCTTCTTGATATCTTCGTGCTTTGCTCGAAGTCGAATTAGATCCTTCTGAAGGTCGTTGCAGGTCTCGAGCTTGTGAGCCACGTCTTTAACTCGCCCGTTCTCGAGATCTTTGCCCAGATCCCGCTCAATAACTGTTGAGAGGTTCTCAATCTCCACCAAGCACCACTCATCTTCACCATCTAGATCCTGTCTGTTACGTCCTTCTTCCCTGTACTGCTCAGTGTGACCTTTCATGAAGCATTGTAAGGCCCGAGCATTCAAGCCTAGCGTGTCAATCATAGAATTGATGTCTCGATAGACCGTCTCGACCTGAGCTGCAACGCTGTCCATTGACTTGATTCCCGCATATTCTGCGCGGCTCTGGAAACCATCCAATTTCTTTGTACCGACAATGTCTGACGCAAGAAAGTTCTGGAGGTCATCGTCATCCTTGTCTACCAGCATTTGGGTCTCTTCTGCTTCCTTTCGAGCCCTAGATTCGGCGCGGCGTTGCTCTTCTGCCTTGTGCTGTTCTTGGGAGAGAGCAAACGTGTCCCGGCTTGGCGCAGAGCGAGCAGTAGTTGGTCGAGATCCGAGCATCTGTGAAGCAAATCCAGAAGCACTCGAAACTCTGTCAGGACGCAGCATCCGAGTAGGCACTGCATTGCGAACAGGACTTGGAGAACGAGGACTTGCTAGATTCTTTGGCGGTGCAAGGACTGGGGGTGCAAGACCCTCTCCAAAAAGTGACCGCTGTTTTGCTGGCTGGCCAGGTCTAGAGATGTTCGTGAAGGTGTCATCTGGACTTTGCTTTGGACGGCCAAATGAGCTTTCTGGAGTGAATCCTGGTGTTTGGTTGTTTTCTGAGGTTGGACTCAAGTCTTTCGCAACATCTTCACCACTTCCTTCATCGCTAGCTTCCTCAGCTCCACTCTCATCTTCTTCCGTCACGAAGTCAGACTCATCATCGCCCTCGTCTTCCGGGCCTCCAGGTACGTCGCTGGGTGGTATCATATCAGCCGGAATTGGTTTGTCTTCACTCGTCTTGGGAGCTTCAAGGACTGGCATAGTTTGTGGTGCAGGCCTAGGCATGAAATCTGGAGGTAATGGTGCATCTGTTCCAGCGGCGGAGGAACCGGACGATTCGCCAATGCCAAAGGTAGTCTTACTTGTTGGCTCAGGAGGTAATGGAGCTTCGGGAATCTTAGAAATAATGCCCGGAATGTCAAATACTGGCTCTTCCTTAATTTTAGGCGATGGGGGTGTCTTAGACTGCGAGAACAATGATGGCGCGGCGTTGGGGGTCGGTGTCTTGGGGCCAGGACTTGTCGATCCCAGGTTTGCAAAGCTGAAGCCTCCTGGTTTTAAGGTATTGGCAGCTAGTTGACTTACTTGACTCGCGTTGCCGAAACTGAACCCTGTCGGGGCAGGTGTAGCTGTCGGAGTTGAACTTGCTGGTTTCGATCCAAATAGTCCACCGGGTGTAGCTGTTGGTGTGCCAAACAAATTGGTCTTTGTTGCTGCTGGCGTAGCAGCAGGAGTGGTTGATTCTGCCTTTGGAACCTCGTCTGGCTTGTCATCGGAATCCATATCGGCTTCTTGGGAGACTGGGGCTCGTGTGGGGGGGGATTTTACAGTCTCGCCAAGAGCACTGCCGAAAGCTCCTCCGAAGAATGCATTTCCAGCATTTGAAGGCATCGGACCGTCGTCCTTAGCAGACCCATCTCCCTTAAAGGTCGAGCCAAGAACAAAGCCGCCAGATCCTCCTGAGCCAAATGTGCTTGCAGTTTTTCCCTCTGTCTTTACTCCAAAGACACTATTGGTGGCAGGTGTCGAAAACAAATTTGTTGCAGGTTTGGATCCAAAGATGCTGCCACCACTAGTCGGAGATCCTGCAGTCTCAAAGCCTCCCTTCGTTGCGAACGCGGCGAAGCCAGATGCCGCTGGAGCTGTACTTCCTGTACCTGGACTTGACGATCCAAATACCGAGACGGGCTTACTGAAACCGCCAGCCTGACCGAATGAAGCACTTGGAGCTGTTGACCCAGATGCCCAAGGGGAGGCCCGGTTTCCAAGTCCAAAAGCCGGGATACTGGTCGTACCAAAGGACGGGGCACCAAAGGCCGGCGTAGAGCTTGAGGCCGCCGGTGTTGAGCCAAACGTGCTGGAACCGAAAGCTGGCGCAGAAGTAGCAGGCGTCGTTGTGGCAGCGGGTGTACCCCATGGTGATGACTTCTGGCCAAGGCCCGATGGAGTGCCAAAAGCACCTGGCTGAGAAGGTGCTCCAAAAGCTGGTGCAGCTTGTGGGGCACCAAAAGCAGGCCCGGAAGAACCAAATGCGCTTGTCCCAAACGCAGGTTTCGCAGTCGCACTAAATGCTCCGCTCGTTGCTGTTGCTGGAGCGGAAATTTGTTGTGGCGGTTGTGTAGCACCTCCAATGGCGGCTAAACCAGGATAAGCAGTGCCTTGTCTGACAGAGTCAGAATAGATGATCCACCATGCCACTAAGACGCCCTCATTGTTCAAGGCCATAAGGGCAGGAACCGGTGTAGGCGTCTCGGAAATGTCTTCATCGGTCGGGATGGGTTTTCGAGCCTTCTCCTTACTGGAAAGATCGAGTGCAAATCCAATCGGAGAAGTGTCGTTCAACTCTGCTGTCATGGGGAGTTGTGCCCGACGGGAGTCATCAGTCATTTCCGTCATTGTAAATACTCCCGAGATCTTGTCGGCTGGTTTAACATTAGTCAGAGGGGTTTTGGACCTGCTGTAGAGACCGATATCTGTCGAAGCTGTCGAAGCAACCATGAGGACATCTTGGAGACTCGGTGGGAAGTCTTTTAATCTAAGTATGAAATGGTGCGGTGGAGAACGGTTGAGACCATACGGAGCGGCAGGGTCGGAGATTTTCTGGTAGAGGAAGGTGGCCGTGCTTGATGGCTGCCCTGGGCCTTGAGTCCTGGTCACAATATGGAATGTGGACGTCGGTGCTTGGCTCTGGTCAAAGTTCGATGGAGTATGGACCATAAGGAAAACATGGTTCTCAAGCCAAGTAATCGACGATACTACTTATATTAGTAAATGAGTCCTACAGCCAAGGAACCAACTCACTATGGTCTCCCGTATCCACCGTTGGTGGTCGTGGTATTTCTGCTTTGCCTTCTCCTTCAGGAGTCATTTGATATGCGGCTCCATTGACGAGTCCGGCAACCAATTGCTTGCCCTTTGTACTCCATGAAATACAACTAACGCCATCTTTCAAGACTTGCCCGTTCTTTCCAGACACGAAATTTCGCTCTTTGAGATTGGCCATTAGAAGATTTCCATCGTTGGTCACTAGTGCAAGAAGCTCTCCCTTTTCGGGTGTTGGATTCGGCACTAGAGCTCTCAAAGATTGTCCGTTTGTTGCAAGTTGAAAAACTGCTTCTGTGGTAGAGCCGTTGATCAATGCCTCAATATCGTAAACCGCTAATCCACCACCCTCTTCGGCTGAGAGCACCAAGTAGGATTCGTCTGCTGTGAACGCAAGCTGAGAGACTCTCATGGGCATGGGGAGTTTCAATTGCGGCTGGAATGGCTTTACTTTGTCATCTCCTGTTTCTGTCCCTTCAAAAGCCTTCCGGACTGAATCTGTCGAGGCTAATATGATAGCATCTGGGGCTGCTGCTGCTACCAAGCCCTTCCGTGAAGCTACACTCAAAAGACATGCCGTTGGCGGGGGCAATTTGTCTGATGGCCATGCTGTAGGGAGCAACTGAATCTTCGATTCTCCGGATAGGGCGAGAAATCCTAGCATCTGCAGAACCGTTAGAACCTGGCCAAAGCTGGGAATCTCTTGGGCGTACCTCTGTTTGAATATCCTGTAGATCCTCCCCGGTTTGTACATTTCCGCCAGTTGACGCTGCCGGAGCATCATTTCCAAAGCTAAAAGCCATAACGGTTGCAAAGTAGCTGGCTTTGGGAGGGTGCGCGGTTCATGGGATGCTCTGGCGCATTTGGGAGTGTCGACGAAAACGGGCCAACGGGAACGCGATTATCGAGTATTGTAATTCGAAAGTCTGTGTATCGTTGAGTGGACAGCAAGGTCAAGCGTGGGACATTTGACCTTCAAAATGAAAGCACCAAGTGAATGTCCTTGTCCGAATTAAATGCCGCCTAGGAAAAGCTGAGCAAGTAGCTATCGCAAGCTGCAAATTCACAGTCACGTGTTGTACCGCGTCGACAAGGCAAACTTGCCCGCGTCAGCTAGCTAGCTACCTTCAGGACAGCGAGCTCACGAACAGCCTTCATCAACCTTCCAATACGTCGACTGTCTTCGAAAGGAATTTCGAGCTTCGAACATCATCAAAACTAATACAAATCGACTTTAGGCTCTCTGAGCTCTACTTGTCAACATGCCTGGCTTCGACTTCTCCAACCACACCCGCAATGCTGCCCTACACGCAAGAGGTGTACCACTTCCAAAGGCTACGAGTACGGGAACTACGATTGTCGGGTGCATATTTGATGGGGGTGTCGTGGTATGTTTAAGCTCGCAGAGCTCAGCGGTTGAAATTGAGTTCTGAACATCGATACAATTCAAAGCCCAGCCTCATCCAGCGAGCTTTAGAAGCTTGGATCGAATGCTAATAGAGGTTCAAACAGATCGCCGCAGACACCAGGGCTACCAGTGGTCCAATAGTCGCAGACAAGGTACGTTGATGCAGCTCTTCCGGAGCTAGAAACTAAGCTCACACGACTCCAAACAGAATTGCGAGAAGCTTCATTACATCGCCCCTCAAATCTGGTGTGCTGGAGCCGGTACAGCAGCAGACACCGAATTCACAACCGCCCTCATCTCCTCGCAACTCGAACTCCACTCCCTTTCCACCGGCCGCAAACCACGAGTTGTTACCTGCATGACTATGCTCAAGCAACATCTGTTCCGATACCAAGGTCACATCGGCGCATACCTCGTTGTAGCTGGCGTTGATCCTACAGGTGTTGGACTCTTCACCGTCCATGCACACGGAAGTACAGACAAACTCCCTTATGTCACTATGGGTTCTGGTTCATTGGCAGCCATGTCGGTGTTTGAGACTCAATGGAAGCCGAAGATGACGGAGCAAGAGGCTATTGATTTGGCATCAAACGCTATTCAAGCTGGTATTTTCAACGACTTGGGTTCTGGATCGAATGTCGATGTTGCGGTTATCACGAAGGACAAGACGACCTTGAAGCGAGGATACATCAAGCCCAACGAGCGAAGCAAGAAGCAGAAGAGCTATATTTTCAAGAGAGGAACTACGGCTGTTCTCAATGAGAAGGTTATCACGAGAGAGGAGATCAGCAAGTATGTTACGGTGCACGAGTTGGAGGGTGGAGAGACGGCGTTGGGAGAGAAAATGGATCTTGATCTTTAGATGGTTGCATGGACGAGAAGCATCACAAATGTATCAACATTATGGCTTGGGAAGAATGGGGCACTATTCTGTGTACTATGAGCTTCTAACGAAGAAAGCAATTTTTGCCTGATGATTGAAAATCGTCTGACATTCAAAGACCCCCAAATCCCCGAAACATATCTGTGCCATGCCCCTTGATATTTCATTATACGTGAATCATTCCACATAGTATGGCTATATACCAACTATACTGCGTGCCTTCCCCCCTCTGCCCAATTCTCAGAGTCGTCGTAATTCAGCCGTGAGGCTCAATGTGATCTGTGGAGAACAGCTGATATGGCAAGCTCGGAAAGCCACCCAAAAGAACTCATTAGTAAGGAGTAAAGCCCGGATTTCCGGTAGTATAACCAGGGGTAGAGCCTGGGAACTGATAAGTTGGAGCCTCCAACGCAGCTTGGTGGTCAGGAGGAAATAAGGCATCGAAAGCGTCCTACATCATGGTCAATAGATTGTCTATGGAGAAAAGAGAAATTCTTACCCAATCAATGTCAGCCATAGGGTCATCCATCCCCGACGATCCTGGAGGCCCTCCTATTCCCGTAGGAGGAGCAGCCATAGGCGGCTGACCCTGAATGCTCATAGTATCACTACTTGCCTCCGGACTCTGCGAACTCGGAAGTGCCCAAAGACTCTCCCCATTCGACACTCCTGCAAACTGCATATCCGCTAGAGGCATACGTCCAACATTCGGACCCGGCACACCTTGCAGATTACTGGCAGCATTATAGACTGGCCCACTGGGCGAATTTGGTCCTGATCCTGAAGCTGAGGGCTCAGGCTCCCGTTTTGGATTTATGTAATGGAGGCCTCCGACGATATTTGTATCGCCATCGATGGGCTTGCTGATGTTGCTATCTGCAACTCGTGGCTCTCTCTGTCCAACGTGTCTCTCCATGACGGTAGGTGCTCGCATTCCTCGCATGCTTTGATAGATTGCGGTCTTTTGCTGAAGCTCGGAGAGGATCTTCTTCCCCTTTAAGCGTCTCGGCTCGGAGGGATTGATCTCAAAGATGTAATCGAGACAGGCCCAGATTCGATCGGCCTCCTTGCGCTGAGGGTATACATAGACTTCCATCAACAGTAAGAAGGCCGTGTGGTATTGTTGATACGCCCCGGTGTACCATACCCATGGCTTCACTTCTGGAAGTGTCTCAAGAGCTACGGCAGTTTCCACTGTTGTTGTTCCGGAAGCGAGCATGATGTTGCGAAGTCGATCTGGCATTGGTGCCACAACAGAATTGTGGTAGCGATGAAGGACCATGATGTGAAGTCTGGATAAGAGGAGTGCCTAAGAAAGGTAAGTTATAGATTATCCTGTGCCTATTCTAAGACTAGAGCTACATACCTTGACGATTTTCGCGCACTTTTGCAACGGTATCCTGTCGTCAATGAGATGATCGTACTTCGCAGCCATATTTGCGCGAAATGTCTCAATCTTAGCTAAAACCGCAGTCAAACTTATCTTCCTTCTCTCTATCCTGGGCCTGTCCACCCAAATAGTCCTCATCATCTCGTTGACCTCGAAGCGTATCAAGCAGAATGTAGCGTCAGTCCAGCGGTCCGCACCCACTGGGGCCTTTCCAGTTGCATGAAGATCAATGTCGTTCACATTGAGTGGAAGTTTCGTATCAAACTCATCACGCCTAATTGATGGCCGTGGGCCCTGGGCTTCGCAAGTTCGTATGTCTAGGAAGCACAATTGATGCCAGACAAGACGGCGGACATGAGTTTCAAGAGGGTTCATGCCATACGCTTGACCATCACGGTGGAGCCCCATACATTCAGCCATCCTGATTGCTGCGCCTAGCAAGACTGAATGTGCTCGAGACATCTCTGACCTACACAATGGGATCTGAGGCACAAGTCAGCATCACGGACCATGTTTGCATTTTGGACCCAATTCTTACCAGGTACATCACAAATGCCTGCAATATTTCAATCTTCGTCGTCCGTAGGAAGTTGGCTCTCGAAAGAGCAGTTTCGGTGCCAAGCTTGAAGTTGTCCACGAGACTTGCTTTCGCAACTCCAAACTCTCGAATGACGGTAGATTCATCCATACTAACAACACCTGAGAACAGTACAGCAAATACGATGGTCTGCACAGTATGTGGAGGCTCGATGCCAAGAGATACCTCATCCCAGAAAGTGTCGTATTCCTTCTCAAAAGTAGGTCGATGGACTACCTGACAAATCGGATGAACACACGTGAAGTATTGCTTGATAAGTCTATCTGCGGCCAGTTGTGAAGGGAGAAAGTCGATAAGAGAAGTTGCTCCGGTGGATGTGCCTCCGAAGAAGAAGCTAGTAGAAGGCATCTGTGATCATCCAGATCAGTAAGTGGCCACTTGATTTGAATAAGGGTCTGATGTCTTCAGCTAGTTATAAGACACGATCTTCCATGAACTTTAGAACTTCTGAGACTTACCATATATTCAGGTCCTGCTTTGAGCCATTCAGAAGCAGGCGGTAGGGGCGCAGGCACGTGAGGCGGTGACTCGAGAACTTGTGCATCATCCTTATTTCTATCGCCCGTCATGAAGGTATCAGACATGGTAAATTGGAGCTGCAAAGATATGTTAGTATTCAGAGAGAAATAGGGAAGCAAAATGAAGATAGGCTTGAATTTAGAAGGCACATAATGGGAAAGGGAGGTCTCGAGCTGGACACTGCCTGCCAAGAATGCTACTTGCCCCCGATTGTTACAGAAGCCGTTGAGAAGATCTTAATCCGGGAGCACAGCTCGTGCGAAATAAGCTGTTGGCCAAAGGAACTCCTTCAGTAATATTGAATTGCCAAATTCTCGAGTTTCTCTGCGATACCTGCGGCAGGAGAAAGTGTCTATTTCCCAGAGAACAGATTCTGAAAAGTAGAATATGAACAAGCAAATGTCGTTGGCAAATGGCCAACTCTCGGAGTACATTGAAAAGTACGAACCTCTTGAGAAATTTTTGGCCTGAAGAAGCCTCCGATACGTTCGGTGATTCTCATCTTCCCCAGTTGGATCCCCAAATCAAGAAGGTCATCATCCTCTCCATCCACTTCATAAGCAGCATCGACGACAGCTAGCGGAGTAGGCTCCAAGTCCTTCTCGTCCTCATTGGCCGGTAAGTCATCCTCAGCATCGTCTGGCAACGCTCTCTCCTGACCAGGATCAGTTCTCGAAGCCGAATTCGAGCTCTTTGCAACATCCCGTTCCAGCAAGCGTTCTAAAGATCCCACTTTCTCCTTGATCTCCGTGAGCTTCAGCTGACTTGCTTGATCGAGAGCAGGTGCCAGGAACACACAATCGCGATTGAATTTTACACAATTCGTGCATGGATGCGACTTGTTGCATTTCAATTTTCGTCGGCGGCATTCCAGGCAACTCGTGATCATGCGGTTTCTTCTCCTGATTCGTGGTGCTGACGAGTTTGAGGAGGTAGCATTTGTGCTAGATGCCCCTGCGTTTGGAGGAGATCCCGAAGGGCGTGCTGGACCAGTAGGAGGAGAGGTGGTAGTGGTTCTAGGCCTAGCCTCAGGGGAGATCTGGTTGCTTGTGTTATTGAAGTAATCCATATTGAATGATTACGGCCGTTGGGAACAATGGCTGTCAACGCCCAAACTGTCGGGTCCAATGAAGCTGTGGGGAAAGCTTGAAACAATCAAGCACGACTCGAGGTGCTCGTTTATGCAGGTCAACAAGGCATTGAGAGCATCAGTATGCGTAAAATGACAACTCGAGCATAGATTGGGAAAGGGTGGAAGTTATACGGCCGAAAGATTCACCAGATTCGTATCGGCGGGTTAGGTCGAGCCCCTCCGAATGCACGGTCAGCAAATGCTTATTGTCCAATCAGGGGGAGATCAAGATAATCCTTCATCCTCACAAGGCGTGTACAAGAACGATATACATCCGAATCAAGTGTCGACGTATTCAAAAATAGGTGAAGATGGATTGTCTTAGGCCATCCCCATCAAGTCCATGCCTGCGAGACATTCATATCTAAAGATCGACCATAAAATCATAGAGTTTCAAGTTTCTTTTTCCATGCTATCTATCCGTGTCTAAACGCCGAAGAAAACATCTCCCGCAGCACCACCGACTGAAAAAGATGCCAGAAAAAACAGAAGAAAACCAGTGCAAGCAAGCTTGTGAATTATGCTCGAACATCTGCACATTGGCCCATGCGTCGCCTCATCCCTCATGAAGCCATTTGCCTATATTCCTGATGCGATGCTCGCTGTGCATAGCAAACAAAACCAGACCGACGCATCATGATGTTAAAGAAAAGTCGTGTTAGAGAAGGTCATGAACCCCTCGTTTACTGGGAGGCGCACTGAACCCGTTCACCGCCGCCTGGATGTCCGTCCTCGTCATCTTCGTCCATTGCTGTCGCGCCTTGGGCTCGTGCTTGTTGGCTAGGATCAACGTCTTCGAAATCAACGATCTCGGTCATCGTCTCCGTAGGTGGGGTAACTGATGACTTAGTGTGGGGAATGATGGCCTTCAAAGCATCGAATGCAGCGGGGTCCTGGGTGAAGTTCTTCTCTGGGAACTTGACGTCGAATTGAACATACATGTTACCAAAGTCGTGGTGTCTGAATGATGGCATTCCTTGGCCTCGAATCATTTTTATGGAGCCTTTTGCTATTAGCTGGGATTCACGAAGTCAACCGCAATAGTACTTACCAGGAGCAATAACCTCTCCAGGAAGAATCTCAACGCTCAGCCACCGATCATCGAGATGCTCAATGAAAATGGTACCACCGGCTAGAGCAGTGACCAGGTCAATCTCAGCGTGGTAGAACAGATCGTCGTCTTTCCGTTGGAATCTCGCATGTGGCTTTTGCTCGATCTCGAAGATAACATCACCAGGTTGGACTCCAGGAGTCTGGTCACCCTCGCCCCTGAACTCAATCTTGTGGCCTGTACGAACACCCCTATCGACGTGGACGTGGAGGACCTTTCGCTCAATCGTTGTCTTCTTGCCATTGCAGCCCTTGCACTTGTCCTTTTCTCGAATGATCTCTCCCTCTCCATTGCAGTCAGGGCAGACAGTCTGAAATCTCTGGATCATGGGGCCCATCTGGCGCATCATGGTCTTCATACCGTGGCCGTCACATCCAGCGCACTTCTTGACAGCACCCTCCTTACCGCCACGGCCATCGCATTTAGGGCAGATGACGGATTTCTGGAGTGCGAGCTTGGAGATCTTTCCTCGGTAGATATCCTCGAGGGAAACCTTGTGGACGTGGTGAATTGTGCGGGCCTTTGGAGGACCACGTTGCTGCATACCACCGCCAAACATGCCTCCCAATCCACCACCACCAAAAGCGGATCCTCCTCCGAAGAATTGAGAGAAGAGGTCCTCAGCGTTCATACCACCAGCAGCTCCACCACCTTCGAGACCCTCCTCGCCATATTGGTCGTATATCGATCGCTTTTGGGGATCGGAGAGGATCTCGTAAGCATGTGATAGGTCCTTGAACTTGTTCTCGGCCTCTGGGTTATGCGCATTTTTGTCTGAATCTCCTTGTTAATACCTGAAATGCGTCCCGACAATTTTCAACTTACCAGGATGGTACTTGAGAGCCCCGACCTTATATGCCTTCTTCAACTCTGCCTCGGTGCAGGTTGGCGATACCTGGTACAATATTTAGTTTTCTTGTCTACCAAAGTCCTGTATGAATTGCTTACGCCAAGGATATCGTAGAACTTAGAGTCTTTTGCCATCTTGTATGTACTATCGCAAGGCTGCGAAGGTTCGGGTCGATCGCCTTGTTTCGAGAGGAAGTTGTCTTTCTGGAGTGGGAAAGCAAAGGCAAAACCTTAAGACTTGTGCTGAGAAGTTGGTTAGTCTATCTCTGCAGGGAGAATGTTCCAGACATGTAGGGGAATTAAAGTGCGATCAAATGTGCAGTTGAGATCGAAATAGCCCAGCAGTAGACGTTCTACTTACATTCAGTCTGAGGCTGAGAGGCCTTGCGGAGGCGCAAGAGGTTTGATTCTTCGAGTTATGCTCGTCGCAGGTCGAAAAAGTTTGCTTTGGCTAACTGACAGAAGTTGCAGAGGAGGGATGTCGGATCACGAATATCGAGATCGTGTTGAGGACGTTTCGTGGAATTTTTGGTTTTCAGTGAAGTTCAATCCAGGTAAATAACGAGTCGAGATTTGAGTTGCGTCTGGCGGCGGTCGCTAAGCCGATGGAAGTTCGTAGAAGGCAGCGAATTCTCTCACAAATTCGGACAATCAAACCGATGGGTTTGTACGCACACATCCCGAAATTCTACGCCACCAGATCCCTACGCATCTCTTTCATATTTACAATAAAACAAATCTCTACTTCTTAACCAAATTCCATGGTGATGTCTAACAATTGAAAATAGTTCCTCTTCTCAAGTGTCTATAAACAGCATAGCCTTCTTCTCAAAATGCAAGACGCAATTCGGCACGATCTCCTCGTTAGACAAGCCAATAGATGAGGCATGATGACCCTTAGTTATTTTTGTCTTATCGCGATAAGGGATGACATATTTTTTCCGTTGTCATGGAGGGGCAAAAGAAGATCGGAATATGTCTTGCTGCAAGTTAGCGGGGAAGTCAAAGTGTCAGGACAGCAATGTGGTGATAGAACCTTTGAGAATAAAGTGGAAGAAGCCATCAAAGTGGGAGTTCACTAGTCTTACAAACATAGAAGTCAATAACATTGAGCAACTTTGCATCCAAATATGTTAGCTGAAATTGGTCAAGAATTACTGTACTTCGAGCCCACCTATAGATAACAAAGAGAAGTTAGGTAATAGATCATAGATGCCCCTCATCAGAACGGACAATCAGAAACGTCAAAAGTCTTTCATTTTTCATGATTTCCACCTCGAACCAAATAATCTTGTCACAGATTATAGAGAAAATGAACGACCAAGAAGCATTCGCCATTGCCGTGGACGAGGCAAAGATTGGATACAAGGAAGGAGGCGTACCAGTGAGATTCCCCTCCACCTTTCAATTCTCAGAATGTTCCGCATGAATCCGGACTTTCACATGATCTGAAAGATGGAAATTCATTAACTTCATGGGCATCAGAGACTAAGATTCGTCTCAGATAGGAGCAGCCTTAATATCTCGTGATGGCAAATTACTCGGCCGAGGTCACAACATGCGAGTCCAGAAAGGCTCCGCCATCCACCATGTGTGCTTGGGACATTGTCACTTTCTCAAGAATCCAAACTAAACATGAATAGGGCGAAACCGCCGCACTAGAGAACTCCGGGCGTCTTCCTGCTTCAGCATACAAGGGCGCCACGATGTTCACAACTTTGTCACCTTGTGATATGTGGTATGTCGCTGGCTAGACCTCCTCAATTTTCGATCAAGACTGAGAATCGCCAGTACCGGAGCATGCATCCTCTACGGAATCTCAAGAGTAGTCATCGGCGAAAACAAGACCTTTCTTGGCGGTGAAGCGTACTTGAAGCAGCGAGGTGTCGAGGTCGTGGTCATGGAAGACAAGGAGATGCAAGATCTTATGGAGAAATTCATCAAGGAGAAGCCTGAAGTTTGGTATGTTGATTCGGCGCGTCATGACTAATTCTCGCTGAAAATTGTGATAGGAATGAGGATATTGGTGAAGAGGAGAGAGTCTACTCGAAAGAGAAGTAAGAGGTATTACTCACGAGTGGAATCTATGGCGTTGGTGATGTACATCTATTCATTGATATGGGTACATCAGCTACCAGCCAATCGATGGATCTCTCCGAAATAGAACTTCAGGTCATCTGGCTTGACGCCGGGAGTAATACCTGCCTATATGTTAACAGAGCTCGACGAATCATGAGAAAGAACTTACCATGACCAAGATTAGCAATCCATCCTTGCTTTCCTCCTCCAAATCCCTTAACCATCTCCTCAACAGTCGCTGTTATTGCCTCGTGTGAGCCGTACAGAATACCAGGATCCGCATTTCCTTGGAAAACGACTTTCCTATCCCCTCTGATTTTAACTGCCTCTGCTGGATCATGTAACCAGTCCAATCCTACGACTTGATAACCCAGGTCACATAAAGAATCCAATGCGTACCACGCTCCTTTGGCAAACACAACCATAGGTACTGGTTCTAGCCCTAATTCCTTTATGCGACCTGGGAGATGCTTCGAGATGTATGCAAGGTACGGTTGAGAGAACTTTTTGAAAGATAATGGCGACAGTTCACCAGCCCATGAGTCAAAGACTTGGATGATCTCTCTACAGTTAGTAAATACACTCCAATTTACAAGAATAACAACCTACCTGAGCACCAGCTTGAACTTGGAGAGCCAAAAATTCGACGCAGACCTCTGCAATCTTTTGCAGCATATCTTGGGTAGCTTTGGGATACTTGTAGATCCATGTCTTCGTCTCAATAAACATCTTGCTTCCACCTCCCTCAACCATGTAGCAGAACAATGTCCATGGAGCACCACAGAATCCGTACAATGGCACTCTTCCTTTCAGCTTATGTCTTGTCGTAGTAATAGCTTTGTAGACATAATCCAGCTCGGCAGCAACATCGACCTTCTTGCTAAGAACCGTACCATACTGGCCATCGTCGGGAGACTTCAACGGTGTCGGAAAGTGAGGACCCTTCTTGTCAACCATTTCGACAATCATTCCTAGAGCCTGTGGTATAACGAGGATATCGGAGAAGATGATGGCGGCGTCGATGAGACCAGCAAATCGCTCGATAGGTTGGAGTGTCAGGGTGGAAGCAATTTCTGGAGAACGACAGCATGCGAAGAAGTCATTCTGACCCTTTGCTTCATGGTATTCGGGCAGGTATCGTCCAGCTACATTCCACATGAGTACGAGAAAATCAACGCAAAAGAGAGTCATGCATACCTTGACGCATCACCCACATAGGTGGTCGCTCTACCTTCTCGCCTTCTAGGTTTTAGTGAGAGTTCCGCCACTTAACAAGATTGAGCTCACCCCTTGCTGTTCGAAGGAGCAGGTCATTCTGCAAAGGCTCAAATTCATGAGTCATGTTGTACACGATGTCTGTTATGTAGAACGAAGCGGCTCTTCGGCAGGGGAATTTTTCCTACTTGAACTTTCACCCCGCCAAGGCTGAATGTCGTTCCTGAGCTCGATTCCAAAAGCAGTTAGGAAACAATAGGGTGCGTTGATGAGTTGATGCCTCAATTGAGCGACCCAAGGTTAGGCCAATATTCTTGACAGACCGAACGAGCTTCAATTTCAAGCTTCACGTCCAGCTTCCATCAGCATCTACTTTTTACCCCAAAGTTCCGAGGATTCGGGTACCACGAAGTCAACACATTCCACACCCTCGAATGCTGCAATCTCACCTCGAAAGTCTATCATGATACAGAGACGAATGAAATGAAGAATCCATTTCGATAACCCATGCTTCCCCGACCTCACGCCTGCCACGGAGCAGTGCAACGACGCCTTCCTACACATCTGGAGTCTTTATGGATATCCGATGATATCCTTCGCCATGAATGGCAGCGCTTTGTCCTTGGCTCGAAGATCAGCCGGCGTTATGGGAGCTTCGTACCAGGTCCCCTAGAAGCTCGACGACGGATGGGCAAGAGGCGCATGGCACACCTTTCTGCAGACTTTCTGCCGCCATTACCTAGTATCACATCACTGTGGGGCTCGTTCTGGGAAGTGGATAGGTCTCAATGGCAATGGGAGGCTCCAAGAAAGCGGGATTTGGAGCCAAAAAGCCTTGTTCGAACGCCCTCTCGGGTACAGGACAATGTCCCGGAATCTGTCACCAAAAGCAAAGTGACGGCAAAGTCGTCGCCCAACAAGGAAATGTTCGCTTTCCGTAGCAAGATAAAGTCGTGCGACCTCGACGAATTGCCAGCCATCTGCGCTGACCTCAATCAGCTTTTCAACCATTATCTTACACACGGTATGGTGTCGGAGATGGAAATCATCGCTTCTCTGAGAGGCATTACCAAGGACCTTCGCCAGGCCTTTCCGAGTGCGGCAGAATCTCAATGTCTGCTTTTCTACAATGCTACTTGGGAAGGACTTGTGGCTTGCAAAATGCTTCGAAAAGACTACCTCGGGAACTCCATCACAACAGTGTTTATGGATGTTCTCAGCAAACTATCCATGACATCGGAGGTACAGGAGCTAGCTCTTAGTGTTATAAGTACATTATCTCAGGAACAGTTGGAAAAAACAGCGGTAGCGATATCCTCCGTGGTTGACGGCATTGTATGTTCCTGGCTACGAACGACTACAAATTTGTCAGACTCAAAAACTGGTGTCAACGAAACTCCCCATTCATTTCCCAAAAAGCTCGCCGAAGCTCTGCGGTGCCTGCCTAAAAAGACTCTGTCCATTGTCCTTCGAAGCAGCTCGATGTGTGTATCACAATTTCACGAAAAAACCATTGGTATGCCAATAGATCTTAGATACGCCTGGCTCTCTTTGGTATCACAAATACCAAATGCGTGTAATCGGAAGAACAAGATGTTTCTTCTGACCTGGAAGACCATGGAAGCTTCAGGAGCGCCTCTTCAGGAAAATTTAATGAGCCCCATCCTTCTTCAATATTGGATCAGTCAAGGAATTCTCAACGCAGTGCATCTGAAAAACTCAAATAAAAATTTGCGTAAACGATTCTCTAAAGGCAAGATTGGACTTGGGAAGTTGCTTTATTTGCTTGAGAAGCACAATGGTGTTGAGAAGCACACAGCGCAATTGCGAGGACAACTTACCGACATGCTATTTGAGCTCGGACAGTATGAGACGCTCTACAATATTCTGCTCTCTATGAAGAATCATAAGAAGACATTATCCACACCTTTACTTGCTCGAATTCTCGAAGCCACCAGCACGAGCGACCCTGCGTTTGCACTGAGGTTATTCAGAAAGTGCGTTAATGTAGGTAGCGAGCAAGAACAGTGGCTCCTCCTTGAGCTCTGTCCGAACTTCGTTCTCTCCTTAGTCGACAATCCAGATGTCGCCCAGCTAGCAATGCAGCGTTTCTTAATGATTCTGCTTCACGGAGGCATTTCTACAATTCCTAAACTGCGCGACGAGAGAATTGATCTCATCACGAAACTGGCCGTGGCCTTTGCTCAATCCAAGACACGACCGCCCAGAGTCATCCTTCGCAGTGTCCATTGTTGTCTCCTATACTTGCGCACACACCAGGCAACTCTAAGTCCCGATATGTCTAGAGCGGTGACACACTCGGCCATCAATCTCAAGATAGAATTCAACAAGACGGTCCCTCAAGAGAGGGCTGCATGGGCTGTGAGGACGATTCAATCTATTGAAGGGCCCGAGGTTGCGGATGCCGTACATATGATTGTAAATATTTGGAATGAGAGGATATATGAAAAGCAGAGGAGGGCCGCCAATGTTCTGGGTGTGGGGCCAGTAGATTAGTGGACGAGTTATCAATGGCTATAGTACCAACGCAGGTTTGGTTGGAATCACATTGCTTGCGCCTTGAAATCTACATCTGCCTAAATCCTCGGTCCTCGCCAATGCAAACGTATCACTAACGATCTCCAGGAGCCTGTAGTGCCAATTGCTTAAAGGCTCCTTCGGCCAATGGCATTTACTCATTGAGTCGTTGACTCTGGTGCAGCTAGGATTCCTTCCCCTAAAAGAGCTTATGCCAGCTAGACTCAACTATACGCTCGTATCACTCATCTTGGCCATCTCCGTCCCTCTTCCGCAAGTTTTCCAGGCTGTACAACAAGTTGCTCAACCGACCAATTTTCTCACCGCTCTGCACCAGATTCTCATCCTCCTCTGCCGGCCCTTTGTATGCCGCATCACTAGGAACCAAACCCACATCCCAGTGATGGAAGATCATTAAACGCTTTTCTGCTTCGGAGGTCTCGCTTCTTAGCTTAGTTATTGAGCCTGGTTGATGAATCGTGTCGATCGATACGATGATATCTCCCGTACTGCCTTCACTCAAAAGTGGAATGTCGGTAATTACTGCGAGTGGGTTTCCTGGTAGTTCCACGATTTGAGGTTCCTGGAGGACATTTTCGTCAAGGTGGAGGTTGAATGAAAATAGTGCTGGGATACTGAAGGTCCATCAGTACTGGCCGTTTCTTGACAGATTGCATGTTTCAAAACTTACCCCTCGCAAGTGACAATGATGAAGTCCAGTAAATGGTCATCGACATATGCTCTGGTATGATAAATGCCAGATACAGCAACCTTTAACGGCTCTGCTGTACCCTTGACTGGTTCTCCTCCGCCCAACTTCGCGTTCAACATCTCGACATGTTTCATCAGATTGGTTCTTGAGATCAGTGTACCGGCCTTCCAATCCCAGACGAAGATGTCATCATCACCACCAGCCGAGATGAGAATATCAGTTCTATTCCTAGGAATACACAGCCGACTAACGAACTCCGTATGACCAAGACAGAAGCCCTCAATGATGTGAGTCTGTGGAATGCCTCGAGAGATCCGGATATGCTCGTCTCGGTCGGCAGTTATGACATAGTTTCTCTTGTCAGAAGTAACAAGTATAAGATCAGTAAGTAATGAAACATGGCCAAGCAATAGCTTATGCTCAAACGTAGGTTCTGTCTTTTCAGATGCTTTATTTGTGTGCTTTTTCTGGTTCTCAAGTGCTTTTCGATTTCGCTGAGAGTGGATGGTGAGTTCATTTGCTGCTGGAACGAATGGCTTGGAAGGCTCCGGTGTCTGTGGCCGTGATTTGCCATGATTCTCAGACGGGATGAGAGGAAGAGCGTAGACATCTCCGAATTTGTCTGCGCTGATGATGGTAGAGTTGTCGTTCGAGATGACTAGAGCACATGGTCTCTTTGACATAGCCCTATAATCTTTCAGAAAGAGAATGTATAAAAGATCTTACTAGTGCTTACCGCAGACTGAGCTGTTTTAGTTGCTGTGCCCCATCTTTCACCACATTTTCGAATACTCGAATGCTTTTGTCCTCGCCAGTCACGGCGATCACGTGCCGTCCATCCGTCGTCGAAGCCAGAATTACCACAGCTGGAGCTTCTAATCCACTCGCAAGAGCGGAGGCTCTATTGTTCTGCTTCTTCTTTCCAGTCTTCCCTTCCGCTCGAGGAAGACTTTCTTCTGATTTTGAAAGTTTTCGTTTCTTAGCTGGAGACGCGGCGTCTAGAGCAATTTCGACAGATGACTCTGAGTTCTGGGAATTCAGTTTGCCGGTAATTTGCGTGACGGCCTCTGGGGCTTTGCTGCCCTGGCTATCATGGCTAGAAGAACATTTCCATGTCGACAATAGTGATCCGTCTTGAAATCTAAATGAGTCTATGCTTGATCCTCTGGCTGCAATAAGAGTGTCCCCACATCTTATCATACACTGGTAAGGCATCCTCATTTTGCTTGGTATCCGGCAGTGAATTGATGAGAAATGAAAGAATAGAGTATCATAAATCCAATGGTTTATGCATTCTCGTATATGAGAGTCTGGAAGCTCGACCTCAATCTGATAGAAAAAAGTTCGAGCAGGGGTGTTATTAGTGAAGTTTGCCGGGCGCTAGCCGCACCCCACAGACCGCACAATATCGTCAAAATTATTTTGACTTCGAGAATTCCCATTCAACAACGAATTTCTCAACCTCGAGAACATCCCAGCAGACAATCGCAAACTTGACCCTTAAACATCCTACCTTCACAATAAGAAGATATGGGGGGCAAGTCAGAGAACAAGGCCGGCTACTTTGACAAGCTCAAGGGCTTGCTCGAGGAGTTCCACAGCATCTTCATCGTCACCGTCGACAATGTCAGCTCCCAGCAAATGCACGAAATCCGACAGGCCCTCCGTGGTGAGGGTGTTGTCTTGATGGGCAAGAACACCATGGTGAGCGACATCTGCGAATCAACAACCTTGCGCACAAGCTAATGTTTCTGTCCACCAGGTCCGTCGTGCCATCAAAGGCTTCATTTCCGATTCCCCCGAATACGAACGTCTCCTTCCTTTCGTCAAGGGCAACGTCGGCTTTGTCTTCACCAACGGCGACCTCAAGACCATCCGTGACAAGATTCTCGCCAACAAGGTAGCTGCTCCTGCCAGAGCTGGTGCCGTCGCTCCCGCCGATGTCTACGTCCCCGCTGGGAACACTGGTATGGAACCCGGAAAGACCTCTTTCTTCCAGGCTCTCGGTGTCCCAACCAAGATTGCCCGTGGTACTATCGAAATTACAACCGATCTCAAGCTCGTCGAGGCCGGAACTAAGGTCGGAGCTTCCGAGGCTACCCTTCTTAACATGTTGAACATCTCTCCCTTCACTTATGGTATGGGCATCTCCCAAGTCTATGACCAAGGCAATACCTTCCCACCATCCGTTCTCGATATCGAGGAGGCTCAACTTCTCAAGTCGTTCAGTAGCGCAATCACCACCATTGCTTGCATCTCGTTGGCCGCCAACTTCCCAACCCTTCCTTCCGTCATGCACTCGATCGTCAACAGCTACAAGAAGGTCTTGGCTGTCGCCGTCGAGACTGCTTACGGCTGGCCAGAGATAGAGGAGCTCAAGGACCGCATTGCTAACCCCGATGTGTACGCTTCTTCCGCTCCTGCCGCTGCTTCCGGAGGTGATGCCCCAGCCGCCGCCGTTGAGGAGGAGAAGAAGGAGGAGTCTGAGGCTGAGGAGTCCGGCGATGAAGGATTCGGAGGTCTGTTCGACTAAGTCGATCTTGATCCTGCATAGATTCGAGAGATTCCTGGGGTGGATTACAAAAAAAGTCGCAGAATCACATAAGGCGCGTGCAGATGCAGATACTGTAATGTAGCTTCACGGCACATGGGAAAGAAACTCGACTTCTTGGGATTGTGACATGGTATGTGACACTGACACACGAAGGTCAAGGTTCGTACGCCACCACTTGAAGGTCAGTTCTATTTACTTTGTCTTCTTTCCACCTACCCTCCGCAATCTGATGATTCAAATCAAAAGCTTTTTAACCCTTAATGGAGATCAGCTCCTTGAAGACCAAAAATAACAACTCTAATTTTTTCCTGACTGCTCTTCACGAACTCTGAATACGTGTCCGAGAATATGTCTAGACATCATTGCTAACTATTCCTGCACAGATTATATCCAATTTACCTTCCAGCTAACCGCCTACCAGAAGTTCTCCAAAGCGTCTCCCCAAAATCTGCGAATGACCTTGACCCTTAGCGCCGTGCAATTTTCAGTTCCGTCAATTTTGAAGCAAGCGCTTGGATTCTATGTCGGAGACCATTGTGGTAGCATTGATGTTTCTCGTTCGCTAGAAGATCAACATTTCCCCTGTTTCGGCTAATATGTTGATTTAGCGCTTCTCATATCAGTCGCAGCACTGAATCTGTCTCATCTTGTCCCATCATCCCCAAAGCTTTGAAGCTTAACTATTGAGATCCGTACGGTAGTCACACATGGCAGTATCGACAATGCGGCACAGTTCCTCTCACTACCTCAGTGGTATCAGCAAATAGCACCAACTCTCCTTAAGAATCACTCAGACAATCCATTATCACGCAGGGTTAATTCTCTCCTAGTCAAAGCCTAGTTGCCGAGTGGTACTATTTCGCCAACATAAATTCCAAATGGAGTAACATCGACGGCGTCGATAGGCATGTCATCTACAACTCTGCATCGCAATTTGATGTTGACGACAATAGCGGTTAGGGCCTTTCCACGACAATTAGCAATTCGGGGGAATGGATGCGGAGTAGTTATTGTCCAGCCCCCTAGTATTGAATGGAAATAGAACTATCAACTTTACGGCTACAACTACTAGTTCGGAAGCAGTCGCAGACCTTGCTTTGATCCTCTGCCAACAAGTCTCCCAAAACAATTCAGCGTTAAGCAAAAACAGCTGCGGAAATCCAAATTCGCTAGCAACGATAACATGAAGTAGATCTCTGCATATATCCCGCGCTAGTCCTTGGAGATACATCTAGTGGAATACAATCGCCCATATGAACGAGATAATTCGTCAGTATTCCTGTTCGGTTAGACCAAACACCCACGAGCGCAGACGGCTTGAAAACCCTCTTCTTCTGCATCGGGCTAAACAACGGCACGAACAATGTCTGTAATTTCTACAGCACCCCATTCGGCTTCGGTGCTAATAGACGTCAACCTTTGGCTCATCAGCTGCTGCATTTTCTTCGGGCTTTCCTTCCATTATGACCATCGTCTCTACCCAGACCTCGCTAGCATTCGCGTTACGTGAGGCGACCACTACTTCGGTGCTTTGATGACTTCAGCGAGTAGCACACTCACTCCTACCACCCCCGACAGCAGCAGCACCAATCAAGCACAGCACATGCAACGTGTCGGTTCAATCAGGTGATCGCTTAGGCGATCGGCTGGATGATCCGGGCCATGACCCCTATTGCCCTTGACAACAACTGCCCTAGCGTCCACTCCTTAATCTTACGTCCACTCTATTTAATTATATAGGTAAATAGGTGCCTTCTCTGGAAAGAGAGAGACAGAATTGAATCATTAACATCAGACTAAGATCTTAGTGTTTTGCGATTTGTTTTCGAACGTACTAATACTAATCAATAATTGATTTAATCGTTCGATTACAAAGTAGTAAAATTACTTACGAAAAGGCATCTATTGAATTAATCCGTGTAAAAAGTTTTTAAAGTTGTATTAAAAAAAGAAATCAAGTTTTATTAAGTTTTCAAGAGAACGAAATATTGTAATAAAATTATATTATTGTAATATAATACGTTTTATTTGATTTTACGTTTTATCGTATATTGATAACGAATATTTAATTGTAATTTATTTATTATTATTAGAATAATTTTTTAAGTATTTTACGAAACTCGAGAATTTTTTTAAAAAATTTCGAATACGATATAAAGTTTAAAATTATTAAAAAAAAAATTATAAATATAATACGAAAACTCGTCGAATTATAATATTTATCGAGTACAATACGATTCAATAAATTATTTTTAATAAATAAAATAAATAAATTTTAAAATATAATTTTAATTAAAAAAAAAATTATTATCGATTTTTTGATTTTTTTGATTTAATATAATATACAAAAAAATAAATTCAAAAAATCACGAAACAAAAAAAAAAAATAATAATTTATAATATAAATTCGTTTTAATATATTTTAATTGAATTATAAATTAATTTATATAGATTTCGCAAAATTTAAAAATTTATTTGTAAAAAATTTTTCAAAATAATAAAATTTATATTTTATTATTATTAAATAAAATAATAATCGCAAAAACGCTAAAAATAATTACTTAAAAAATAATATTATTAAAATAACTCGAGTCGAAAATCGAAAAATTGAATATAATAAAAAAATTCAATTTATAAAAAAATACGATCGATTTAATCGAAATAAAAAAAAAATCGAATATTTATAAATAAAATATTTAAATACAAAAATTTCAATAAAATTAAAAATTATTAAATTTTATTAAAATTATCGATTATATAAAAATTATTATACGAGAAATTTCGAATAAAAATATTTTTAATAACGTTTTTAAAATTTATAATATTTAATAAACATTTTTTAATATCAAAAAAAAATTTTATCGTTTAATTCAATTTCAAAATTTCGATATTTAATATTAATTTTATTATTATTAATATTATTAAACGAATCGATATTATCAAAAAATAAAAAACTATTAAAAAATTTTAATCGAATAATATTTAATTTTATTCGCGAAAATTAAACAATATATAATTTTAACAAAAAATTAATTATTTTTATAAAAATTTATAATAATAAATTTAAATACTATAAAAAAAAAAACTTATTAAATATATTAATATAAATATTCAAAAATTTATATTCAAAAATAAATATTAAATTCGAAAATTATTGTAATACGTTTTCAATTATATTTATAAACGAGATCAATAAATTTTACTATTAAAAATTCGTTAAAAAAAATTTGTTTTTCGATAAAATAATTGAAATCGTAAAATCGAAATTCGAAATCGAAAAACGTTAAAACAAAATATTTAATTAATAAAATACGATTATATTTATTATAATTCGAATATAAAATTTAAATAAAACGATTTTCGAATATTTCGAGATATTATATTAAAATTTGATTTAAAAATAATTTGATTTACGTTCGAATATACGAATAAAAATTATTATATAAAATAAACTTTATTACGTTTATTGAAATATATTAAAATATTATTAAACGTTTTTTCGATTTTTAATAAATTTTCAAATTATATATAAAAACGTTTATAATACGATTTTATTTTAAAAAAAAAAAAAAATAATTTTTAAAGTTTTTATAATTGAAAAAAAAAAAACCTATTAAAATATAAACGAATTATATTTTGTAAATTATAAATATTTCAATAAAAATACTCAATATAACGATCGAATTAATTATAAAAAATCGATAATATATTAAAATAAAAATAAAAATTTATTTATAAAAATTCGAATTATTAAAATATTTATTATATATTAAAAAAAAAAAAAATATATAACGA